>SNQJ01S0206107.1:0-16404 GCA_010110895.2 Picea sitchensis | reverse complement strand
TGATGTTGTTGAAGATCTTAAAAAATTAAGGGCTAACATTTCTATTTATGAGTTGTTGAAGTTTCCATTTTTGTTACAAAAGATGTTGCAAAATATTTCAGAGAACAACAAGAATGGTAATTCAATTGGTAACAAGGTTGTGCCAAGCAAAGTTCCGCAGAAGACTTCCACTAAAAATAATCCTGATCCTCAAGATAAAGGAAGCCTTTCTGCAGTTCCTGTAAATAATGTAAATAATGTAGATAAAGTAGCATTAGAAATTGCGAGTAAAAAACCACAAGTTACCACTCTTAGTACTGGCAAGAATGTACCTCCTTTTCTTTTAACTTTCAAAATTTTCAACAGAAATGTGCATAATTGTATGGTTGACTCAGGAGCATCATCTAATGTGATGCCTTGGTCTGTTTGCCAAAAGATAAACGTTGAAGTGGAACCATCTACTTTGAAAATCATACAACTTGATCGGACAAATGTTAAAGTTATAGGCGAACTAAAAAATGTATTGATTAGACTATCGTCTAACCCTAAGGTTCATCAGGTTATTGATATAATTGTTGTGGATATTCCAGAAGTGTATGGTATGTTTTTGAGCAAGGACTGGTCAAAGCAGCTACATGGTTACTTCGCAACAGACTAGTCTCACTTATGGCTTCCAGAGAACGGTAAGCCTAACAAGATCAAAGTGAATTGTGAGCGTTACCTAAAGTTCACGGTCACAGATTTGAACGATCCTAACGAACCATATACACCTCCGGTTGATTCACCTGAAGTCCAAGGGATGGACACCTTCTTCGGAAATTTCATGGTTGAGGTTTCACCTATCAACAATCCAGAACAATAGTCTGAGATCGTAGCATACATGCAACCAACATCTTCTATGCAACAGTCCCATGTACCTGATGGAAACCAAATTTGGTCTCTATATTTCGATGGTTCTAAGTCTAAAGAAGGAGCTAGTGCAGGATGCATCATTATCGATCCAGCAGGTAACAAGACATTAATGGCTTGTAGGCTAGAATTTGAATGTACTAACAATATTGCAGAATATGAGGCTTTACTGCAAGGTCTTAGAAAATCTCTGGATATGAACATTCAAAACCTGGTTGTATTTGGCGACTTTGAAATAGTGGTTAGGCAGGTAAGAGACTCTATACACTGTCTTTCCCCACATCTCAAATGTTACCAGTCTGAGGTATGGAGTTTGATGAACACATTTTCTTCTTTCAATATAAATTCCATTCCTAGATTAAATAATGTTGAAGCAGATCTACTAGATAATGTTGCCTCTAAAATCCTTCCTGCAGAAGGCTTATCCCCAAACACATTCTCCGTCGATCTATTGTTTCAACCATCTGTTCCTGATAATATCACAAACTGGAGATTATTTGACGATGATCAGCAAATCATTAACTTTCTGCACATGGAAGAAACCTTTCAAGGCGCAGTGATAGATGAACTCACACACGACGACAATTTGCACAATTTTACGGTAATACCTGATCCGAAATCTCCTGAAGCTCTATCGAACATGGTAAATTCCATACCCAAATCCATAGTTAGATTAGAAAAGTTTTATGATTTTGAAGATAAATTTAAAAAGACGGTCAATTGTAAAACTAATAGTTCCTCGTTATCTTATGAAAAAGTCAATTTAGGAACTAGCGAAAATCTTCAGTGCATCAATCTAGGCTTGGGATGTTCTAGACAAGAAAAAGATGCTTTTGTTAAATTATTTAAAGAATTCAAGGATGTCTTTGCATGGACTTACGATGATCTTAAAACGTTCGATCCTAATATCATACAGCATGTCATCCCGATGAAGCCCCAAACCTTACCCTTCCAACAAAAATTGAGGAAAATGAACCCTAAACTAGAACCGACCGTTCAAAAAGAATTGAATAAACTCCTAAGTGATAAAATAATTTTTCCTGTTAGACACACTCAATGGGTGTCCAACCTTGTCCCAGTTTGGAAGAAAAACGGGGAAATTCGACTTTGCGTCGATTTTCGAAACCTCAACAAAGCGTCTAACAAAGACAATTATCCTGTCCCACCCATGGAACAGATCCTGCAACAGGTATCTGGTTCTGAGAGGCTATATTTATTGGATGGTTTCTCCGGATACAACCAAGTCTTGATGTCTTCGCCAGACCAACTCAAAAATACCTTCCGTACCCCGTGGGGCACTTATGCTTATCGTAAAATTCCCTTTGTATTGATTAATGTTGGTGCTACCTTTCAGAGAGCAATGGACATTGCTTTTCGAGGCTTAATCAATCACTCCTTCGTAGTTTACTTGGATGATGTGACCGTTTATTCTAAAAACAAAGATGATCATCTAGCTCACTTACGAGACGTTCTGCTACGATGTCGTAAATACGACATCTCCTTAAACCCCAAAAATTCCATCTTTGCAGTAGAACAGGGTAAATTATTAGGATTCATTGTGTCTAGTGATGGGATGATTATTGACCCTGAGAGGACTCAAGTCATCGCTAAACTCCCCCCTTCTACATCCAATAAATCCATGCAGTCTTTCTTAGGCCAGATTAACTTCGTGAGAAGATTTGTCCCGAGCTTCTCCGAAATGGTCAGGCCTCTACAGAACCTGATTAAGAAAGACACCCAATATCACTGGGGACCCACATAAAATCAATCTTTTAATGCTATAAAGAATGCCATAATATACGCTCCATCTCTCATGAGCCCTGATTTTTCTCAAGATTTTACACTCTATACTTTTGCCTCCGATCGTTCCTATGCCACAGTCCTAACTTAGAACAATTCTGAGAACAACGAAGTACCCATCGCCTTTATGAGATCTGCTTTCAAAGGTGTTGAACTTAACTACCCAGCGGTCGATCGACAAGCCTATGCTGTTTTCAAAGCAGTTAATCATTTTCGGTCCTATCTTTTGAAGTCAAGGACGAAAGTCATTGTCCCCTACCCTGCCATAAGGAACTTGTTAGTGCAGAAGGAGTTAGGAGAGAAGAGAGCCAACTGGGTGACCTCCTTGCAGGAGTATGACTTAGAGATCACCCCAGCTCATATCGTGAGAGGCCAAGGGTTGTGTAAATTGGTTGTTGATTCAGAAACAGGACAGCAAGAAGATAGTGATACGTCAAACCTAGAACAACGCGATCAAAGTTTGATTTGTTGCACACAAAACCTCGTTAGTCCCTGGTACAACGATATTAGATTCTATCTTGAACATGGATCAGCACCCTGTCACCTTGACCCCGCCAAAAGAAGAGCGTTGAGACTAAAGCCCGCCTCCTTTCATCTAGTTAACGGTATACTGTTTCGTCATAATTTTGACGGCATACTGATGCGCTGTCTCGAAAAAGACGAAGCAGAAAAAGTCTTGCTTGAGTTGCATGCAGGAGAAGCTGGTGGTCACTTCGGTGGCGACACCACTGCTCATAAGGTTTTAAGAGCTGGTTATTATTGGCCCAGGCTTTTTAGGGACGCCCATGCCTTGTGTCGCAAATGCATCATCTATCAGAAAGCATCAGGGCGATTGCAAAAACCAACCTTTCCCTTGCAACCCGTCTCAGTAGATTCTCCTTTCCAGCAATGGGGCCTTGATATCATAGGTCTCGTTAACCCTCCGTCCTCACAACAACACAAGTATATTGTGACAACCATAGATTACTTTACCCGATGGTCTGAAGCTGTTGCGCTAAGAACTATCAACACCAGTCAGGTTATCGCTTTTCTAAACTCGATTATCATCACTCGTTTCGGTATTCCTGATTGTGTAGTCTTCAACAACGCTTCATACTTTTCTTCTCTTGAGATGAGCAAGTTTGATTTGGAGAAAGGAATAAAGATGAAGTATTCTGCTAGTTACTACCCCCAGGGCAACGGCTTAGCAGAATCAACAAACAAGAACTTGATTAAAATTATCAAGAGAACCGTGGCTGAAAATCACAAGAACTGGCACAATGCACTACTGAACGCACTGTGGGATGATAGGGTAACACCCAAAGCCGCTATAGGTAACTCCCCTTTTTTCCTTGTTTATGGTAGAGAAGCAATTCTTCCACCTCACATTCTTCTTCCTTCACTTCAATTGTCACAAAAGGTCCAAGAAGAAGATTGTCCCCCTTTAGAAAACCGAATTAACTCTTTGATGAAGTTGGAAGAAGTAAGAGCCCAAGATAAGAGTAAGTTAGATCAACATCAACAATTAATTAAAATCTGGTTTGATTTTAATTCTGCTTCGGATAGGAATTTTGAAGTAGGCGATCTCGTTTTGAAGTGGGACAAACCACACGAAGGAAAGGGTGAGCACACCAAATTTCAAAACTTATGGCTTGGGCCATTTTTAATTGCTGAAAAGTTGGGTCCTAGTTCCTTTCGATTGCAGAATCTTGAAGGGCAGCTCGACACCTATCCGGTGAATGGCCAAGCCCTGAAGAGATACTTTGCTTGATAACTACCCTTGTATATTATGTATATATTTCTGCTTTTGTTTGCGTTTTCGTTTGCTTTTTGTTTTCAATTTTGACTTGAATTTATCAGTTTGTGTTTTTTGAATCATACACATACCTGTACACTGAGCTATTCATACAAAGATGATAGAAAAAATTCTTCGCTAAAATAACTTCTGAAAAATTGTACAAACATCAATGATATATCTTTGAAACTAATATCTATGTTGGAAAATTTTGGTGTTTGAAAGAAGTTTACTAATTTCAATATCTGAGCAAAGTTTTTCATGATCATCTATTATCTTTTTACGCTGTCCATTTTCGTAAAGGAATGACTCAAAAGATGTCTCCCTGTCATAGGAAGTTGTTTTTATAAAACATATCTGGAACTGAATAAAGGACAGTGCTAAAAATTATGATGAGGTCTAAAAAAAATATGTTAAAATATCAGAATTTTCAGTGTCACCCCGCTCAGCCATATATCTTCAAAAGAAAAAAAAGAAAAAAATTATGAATAAGAGCTGCGGGAAGTGCTTGTAAACCCGTCAGGATACTGAACAGGTCTGCTGGCAGCAGGTAAATGCATGCATGGCACCAAGACAACTTCGTCGGGGTACTGAACAAGCCTGCTGGTAGCGAAGCAATGTCAGGTACATGAAAATCTGCAAAAAATATAAGAAACCTCTTTAATGTCCTTTATTCTGATCCAGAACTTCTTGACAGGATACAGATGTCAGAGTGGGTTAAATGGAAACCCTGTCGAGGCTATGGACGCCTACTGGAAGCAGTGGCCATGCCAACAATATCGAAGATTTTATCTTTAATATCGTGACTTGCTGATCTTAAGACTGTTATTGGTTTTCATCTTTTAAAACACTGCTGGAAAAAATGATTGATGACGATGTTTGTGCAATTTTCTGGTTGTTATTTTTTGAGTTGAAATTTTCTTGGCTGTCCTAATCTGAATTTGTTACCTTTGCAGAGATAACTGCTTCTTCTAGTGTGTCTCCATTGTTGGCATCCTATTCACCTTTTTCTATTATCCTATAAGATTCCTACATCTATGTCTTACGAACGTCAAGTTTTTCGTCACATTTTTCAAATAGACGACACTTTCATTTCTCGCGACATTGGCACATTTGTCTTCGTTAGGTTTTCATGACTGTAAACGTGAAAAATTCTCCTTTCAAAGTTGTTTTTCGATCATTATCTGAACTGTGGTTATTACTTTTGTCATTTGCGCTTACCTTTTATTGATCGTTACACGATTGGCAATATCCTTTGATCAGTTCTTATACTTCGATTGATTATATGACTTGATTTTCTTTGAGTTTGTAAGACATTCAGCATTTGGATTTGCATTTTATGACTTGCCTAATATTTGATTCTATGAAATGCATAAGGGTTTTGATTTAATTTTTATATATATGATAGGATCCTTATGTTAATATTTTTATGTGTTTGGCTTGTCAACTATTTGGCACCTTGGTTAAAATTATGAATCAATACATTAGCGCATATTTGATTTTGGGTGATTATCTATACGTCAAATGTTTTGAACACTATGGCATAGTGTTGGCGCGTATTTGTATGCACATTGGATTTGGTTATTTGTACACTTGACTTAATGGATGATCCCTTATTATGAACAACTATATCGACTGTTTTACTTTGACCATAATTGTTTTGCATGGTAGTGAATGACTCCACCACCCTCGCATGTGCACATTAACGCTTACCCCCTTTTTCTCGTTCATTGCTGTTAGACCAATAGCTCTGCTCCTGTATGTGTTCGAACCCTTACCTTACCATGCATTCAAATCCATGTCACCAGTCATGCGAGTTGAACCCAATGGCAAGCAGGCCCTGTTGATGTTTGATAATGCCCGCCAAGATTTGGCAGACAGTGGGTGGCTTACCTTCGTGGAACATTTCGATGGCTTTAACCTTTGCGTGGTTCGACAGTTTTCCATGACCTTCGATGGATGTCGAGCCAAGGTCGGCGATATACAATTGGAAATTGATGAACAGTTTATCAGTCTTGCTACGAGTTTGCCTGCCACTGGACAATGATGGTCCAAGAATTGCAAAGTCGAAGAGGTCCCGTGGACACTGCTCTTCCAGTCACGCAAAATCACCTCCTGTGATAGAGGTATGCCCGTGACCATGCTTAAACAACGTTGGCACGATTTATTAATGGTAATCAAACAGTTTATCACCTGTGAGGGTCGATACGGGTTTGTGTTCCTACACCACCTGCGTTTGCTTATGGTTTTTATGGGTTATCAACTCAATATGACCTATTATTTGCATAGAAGCCTGTTTAAAATGTCGAAGAAGTACAAAAGAAACCAGGCTGATAGTAGCCTTTTTCATTATGGGCTGGTGAATCTTATTGTTGTCTATCATTTGACTTTGCACAAATATAGTTGGAGCAATTTCGTTGCTCGGAATGGTTTCGAGGATCTGAACCCTACACAGGTTGACAAACCTGTGGTGAGTGAGTTCAAGGTTGTACCCCCAGTGCCCTACCATGTCCTTCTACCTAAACCCTCGGTCGACCCTCCTATCGACTTACCCCACGCTGTGACTAAGAGTGTTGAGACTGTTAAGCCTGTGAGAAAAAATCCAAAGGCCCACCTCACTGTAAACGCCAAAGGGAAAAAGAATGCCCGTTTGATTTCGTGAATGGCAAGAAATAAGCCAAAACCCCATGTCAAGCTTAACCCTATCGTGTTGAGTGAGGAATCCAATTCGGAAGTGGAGCATTTCTTGGCTAGAGAATACCCCTATTCGCAAGGTTTGTGTGCTGAAACATCGTATGACTTTGTGTCAAACTTACCCCCTTGCCTAAAGGATGACAATAACTACCCAGGCATTAAGTTGCCTTGTGAAACCCTCGGTCATTTGCCCAAATCCCCTCCTGCTCTGTCCAAACCTACAGTGTCACCCTGTGATCAATACAATTCATGGTTGGAGCGGTATTATAATGATGTCCCAATACTCCAATCAAATATTCAGTCACTAGATGACCAGATTGCAGCCCTGACCAGTCAAAAGGCCAAGCTACAATCGATAGATAAGAAACAAAAGATGACCGGCTCCATCTTGTTTAAAAATGTGGAATCAGCCACGGCTGTTGTTAATTCCAAGCTGGTATAATTGAGCAGCCTCGTCGCTACACAGGTATGGAAAATTTCATTTCATTGTGTAAATAATCTAGGTTTATATAACGATTTGATTTCGGTTTTAAACATCTCTGTTCATTTCATTTGAATGGCTCTGTTACATTGCATGAATTCTATATATAGCTTTGTTTTGAATTTGGTTTTTTCAATCATTCCCAGTTTAGCTTCCATTAGATTTTCATCGATTTGATTGATCTTGGTGTGGATTTGATTTTTTTGATTGAGTGGATGCTCTGTTGTCAATCGAATTTGTTTGTACCTATTCTAGATAGGAATTGTTCCTCATATTCAATTTAGAAAATGATCACATTTCGACTCAATTTCGTTATAATGCATACGCTATGATTGGCAACAGTTTTGATACGGTTAATTGTTATGGTTTTATGTCCCATATGACCTTCGAGCAACAGGAATACAATTTGGATTTTTTTTTCAATATGACCCTGTACAAGCACACCCAAATTGTGAATAGATTCAATTCATAACGATTATGTTAAAAACCCAGCCGGTTAATTCGCATTGGTTTATTGTTAGCTCGACCATGTTATCAGTTGGATTTTCAATTGCAATAGATACTCTGTTTGAATTTTATTTGAAAAACAAAATTGACTATATCCAGATTCATGATTTATTTCTATACTAAACTCAGTCGTGATTTGTTTGAAATTAATGATTTCGTTCAATACCAATCAAGATTATTTTCCCAGTTTGCGATTATAACTTCTGTTGATTCTATTAATATTGTGATCACAATTAATCGATCATGTATGTTGACTGTGCAAGGATCAACGATCCAAATCTATCACAAATTTGGTTTGGTTGATGCTGTTACGTATGATTTCATTTACCCATAATCGAAACAGTCTTTCTATCTGTGTATTCGATTTAACGATATGAATCTTTTGCTATATCGTTATAGCTATAACGAGTGGAAAATGGTTGTGTTGGATTAGATCGTATCACGTACGATATTATTCATTATCAATTTCAATTGGATATGAAACAGTCTTGTTACTGTTCGATTATGATTTACCCGATTTTGTGGTAACAGAAGAACATAGTATTCCTACCCCTGTTTTCGATTGAATCTTTTGATCATGTTTAATGATGAATGATAAAATCATTTTGATTCGTTTTCAAGTAATCATTGGAAGATAATTAGATTTAATTCTTTTAAAAGATTTGATTTGATTTCAATTCTGATTCTGTATATTATTTTAGACTAGCTACATAATCAGATGATTCTGTAGCTAAGTCCGTGGAATCAGATTTTTATTGTTTTGCTCATAAAATATCTCTCTAACTTGTTATTTTTGATCCATTTCAGGTGAATTCAAAATTGCATTGGATTTGATGGACAGTTAGAGTATATTTGAAATATTTTGGTTTCATTTTAGTTTCCTAGTTTAGTTGATTTTGGGAAAATCTTCCCAGATTATGTAAACAGTTTGATATTATCCACATGGAGGTTTTACCCTGTGGAAAGACTTATAAAAACATATTATTTTGTAATAATATCATCCTCATTTGTGGGAGAACAAGGATATGGAATTTTAATACAGACTGAGACAGAATTTGATATTCTGCTACAGCTTTAGCTTTTCATGATATCAATATTTTGTTTTGTGTTTATGTGTATCTATTTGCATTTGGTTAATGACGAATTTAGCTATCTTAGTATTTTTCAAATGATATAATTAATCAATAATCCATATCTGATTTCTTCCAAGTGTATAAAAAACATACCAGTTACTTGATTCAGTTTGTGAATGACAGATTTCTCTTCTTCATAAGTTGAATTATTAAGTATAAGTTTTTGCATAACATGTTTCCCTTATTGCAGAGATTTATAAATCATATAATTGTTATGATTTTTTATGTCTTGTTTGTCCTGTAAATAACTCAAAGAGCAGCACATCCTATCGTTTACGAGAAGCTTCTGAATCATCCGGTGCGAGTTTCCTTCCTCCGACCAGCTTTGAAGTCAGCATACACAGGACAAATTTGGAGCATTTCCAGGTCAGTTTGTCATTTGTTTGTTTAGTATATTTGTTAGTATTTTAGTTAGTTAGTACATTAGATTGTTTAATTTTAGTAAGTTTTATTTCTTATTTATAAAATCATAAAATCAAAAAAAGAAATACCTTTCTCTATCTTAGGGAAGATTGCAAATGAGTTTTCCATGTTTTATTTAAATCTGTATTTTGTGAATATTGTATATTTTGTAGATAAGTTATATTTCAGATAGTAGTTAGTATTGTATTAGTTAGTAGTTTGTATATATAGTTAGTTAGATTAGTTTGTTTTATTGTTAGTTAGTTTAGTTTGTTGTATTTAGTTTTAGTTAGTTTGTTTTATTTAGTTTTAGTTAGATTAGTTAGTTTATATTAGTTTTCTCTTTGGTTTTACTAGAACCTTAGATCGGCTAACGGAGCCGCTAAACCCGTTAGGGTGGTTCATTCCAAATGGCTTGGGTTATTAGAAAACCCCGGACCGGTTCCACTCTCTCAGTTGACGGACAATTGATTTTGCCCGTCAACAGGCTACAAGCAAAGAAGGACACTGGAAAGACAAAGAAATATACCAAGAAGTGGTGCGACTTCCATAAGAGCCCCTGGCATAAAACTATTTATTGTCGCTCAAAGCAGTCGCTAGTAGCTGAGGTGAAAGCCTCTGAATCAGATGTGGGTTCCGACTCTGAGTTATATATAGAAAAGGGGAGATAGATCATTGATGCAGAACCTAGTGCTATCATTTCTACCACCAACCTCCATCCTAGTGAACTAGACGATCCAGAGGAAGGAGAGTGCCTTTTTCAATCACAGATGTGGGTGAAGGGTACCCCACTACACTTCATCGTTGATAGTCGTATCCAAAATAAACTCATCTCAGTAGAGGTTTTCAAGTGACTCGCCCTATCGACAACATCGTACCCACAACCCTACACCATCATATGGCTCTGCCAAGGAAGCGACATCCACGTCAACCAAAAATTCCGCTTGTCATACGAAATTAATCCCTTCAATGATGAGGTATTGTGTGATGTTTCCCCTCCCAAATTTTGTAATTTTATTTTGGGCCAACCATATTTATGGAAACACCATGTTTTATATGAGTCTAGGCCTCACAGTGTTATTATTACTTTGAATAAGAAATTGTACAGGATACCTGAGGCAGTCCCACCTAGTGATATTTCCTTGATCTCTGCCAAGCAATGCAGGAACCTCATCTCTTAGACAGGAAAGTTTGTCTTCTTCGTGATTCACTCTCAAAATGAGAGAAATATCACAGCCACATCTAGGATCTTCGCAGTCGACTGCTCCGTACAGCAAAGAAAGTGGATAAGTTCGTGGAAGAATACTTGGATATCTTCTCCTCACTTACTGGGGTACCTTTGCACTATTAGGTCAAGCACCCCATCAATCTGACCCTTGAGGCATTGTTGCCCAATAGGCCAGTCTATCATTGCTATCTTTTAGAGAATGAGAAGATCAAGTGGTAAATCCAAGAACTTCTCCATAAGGGGCACATGTGTCCCATGGCATCACCTTGCGGGAGCCCAATCATGTTGGTACAGAAGAAATATGGTACCTGGTGATTCTGCAATGATTATCGGGCCCTAAGTAAAATCACAGTCATAAACCGGTACCAGATTTCCTGAATCGACAACCTCCTTGATCAGCTCATGGTGGACACATACTTAAGTAAGATTGATTTGAATTTTATCTACCACCAGGTTCCGATAGAACAAATAGATGTATGGAATACCGTCTTCAAGTCAAAGGAAGGTCTTTTTGAATGTATGGTCATGCCCTTTGGCTTGAAAAATGCTCCTGCCAATTTCATGAGGATAATGGACGATATCTTGCAACCATTCACTAATACATTTTTAGTGGTGTATCTAGATGATATTCTCATTTACAACAAGACTTGGGAAGAACACTTGTATCATATTCAACAGGGTATGCACACCCTACAACAACACAAGATATACACCAACTTCGAAAAATGATCCTTCAACATGAACATGGTCCATTTCCTGGGCTACATCATTTATTAGCATAGCGTACATGTCGATCCAGCTAAGATTCAAGTCATCCGTGACTGGCCAGCCCCAACCACACTCACTGAGCTTTAGATATTCTTAGGCATTTCCAATTTCTACCACATGTTGATGTTGGGATTATCCCATATTGAATGGGCCCTCAACCAAGTAACTAGGGGTGGTGGTAAGGCAAAATTTGTGTGGGGTCGGTCCCAAAAACAATCGTTCGATGATTTTAAGCAACGCTTGTGCTCAATCCTAGTATTTTCACTACCAGACATACAACAACCCTTTGAGATTGAGACATATGTTTCAGACTATGTTGTGGGAATCGTTCTCACTCAGCACGACCACCTCGTGGCCTATCATAGCGAGACACTATCAGATATTTTATGTAAGTAACCTACTTACGACAAAGAAATGTACTCCATTGTGAAATCTTATTACCAGTGGAGACATTACATTATTGGGAAGGAGAAAATCATCCACACTGATCATAATCCATTGTAATTCATGCAGACATAAGGAAAATTGTAGAATGACCGCCATCAGAATTGGTCCACATACTTGCAACAATTACACCTCAACGTCAAGTCTAAAAAAAGAAGCACCAACCACATCATTGATTGCCTCTGCAGATCGCCAGTCATGACACTCACCATGGTGCTAGACTATTGCGGACATGAGACCTTTGGATGGCCCCAACTCTATGAGATAGATCTGGACTTCACCACCACCTACCAAATGTTGGGCACAAACGCAGTTGTCACTAATTTCCATCTTCAGGATGGGTTGTTGTGTCATCTGGGACATATCTGCATTCCATCAAGTGAGCGAACAAATATGATCTAGGAATCCCACTACAATCAGGTGGTAGGACACTTCAGTGTCAAAAAGACAGTGGCAATGTTGCAGAAACATTTCTACTAGCCGAAACTTCGATAGGAGGTCAACAATTATATCATATACTTCACTTCCTGCACTATTTCCAAACTGACCACTAAGAAACAGGTCGTACACCCCTCTACCTACTCCTGACAGGCCATGGGAATCCATCTCAATGTACTACATGTCGGGCCTCCCATACACCAAGATGGGAAATGACTGTGTTTTTGTGGTTTTTGATCGCCTTTCTAAGATGGAGATTATGGCTACCTGCAAGAAGAGCATCACAACAGAGGCCACCACCAAGATCTTATTTTAACGAGTCTGGGTACATTTTTGAATCCCAAAAACCATTATCTCAAATCGGGACAGTCGATTTCTCATCACATTGTGATCGATCCTCTGGTCATTGTTGGACACCAATCTCACCAAATCCATGGCCTTCCACCCCTAGACAAATGGCCAAACCGAGGTTGTAAATAAAATGAGCGTGGATATCCTGCGAATGTATAATTCCAAGAACCCTCGCACATGGGATGAGAGTCTTATGTGTGTCCAAAATAGTTACAACTGAGCCCTGCATAGCTCAACCAACCACAACCCCTTTCAGGTGGGGTTGGGATTCCAACCATTAGGACCCATAGATGTTGCACTACCCCTTCTGGTCACCTCAGTCGACTCATATCCTACTCCAACTGAAGCTGACAAAGCCACCTGGTTCATTGAATGGATCCAACACATCCTCCAATAGGTTCAGGATATCCTACAAAATTCCAATGATAAGTACAAGCCGCGCCATGATCAACATTGGGTGCCACATACGTTTCAGGTGGGTGACAAAGTTTGGTTGCACTTGCAGAAAGAATTCCTTACAGGATCCCATAGGAAGCTTTGCCCACTTTGTTATCGGTCGTACACCATCACCAAGGTTTTGGTTGATAATTCTTTTGAGCTCAACATTGCTCCTTTCCTTGGCATGCACCCAGTGTTCAACGTGGATATCCTTAAACCTTATTTCCCACCATTATTGGACACCTCAAAGGTAGAATAGTAACTAAAACCAACATAGATCAACCCCAACTGCATACAAAAATAATCCATTAATCATATTGTGGAAAAACAGGTCAAGGGAACTCGCCAACAAAGAATCCAGCTTTATCGAGTTGTCAAAGCAAGGCAACTCCTGCACCAAGGCAAGTGGCTCATCCGGGGCTAAATTCAACAGAAATTTTCTCATCTAATGGGGGCACTCAAAACAATGGAGACCATTTCTTCCTAAGGGGGGAGGATTGATCCATATGGATGTTCGTGGCCTCCCACCTATTCCAACTGGCTCATTTTAGCAATTTTCCAGTTTAGCAGTTTTTTCCTAGTTTTCGAGTTCCTGGTTTCTAGGGCCGTTTTGAAGCCCTAAACAGTGTTTCTAGGGCTCGCCACAGCCAAATTGTTCGATGCGTCAAATTATGATGGAAACATGTGTATTCTTAGAATAGACCTTTCCAACAAGATATTGTGCACCTAAAACAGAGATCGTATGCAAAAGTTACGACCCCGGGAAGTTGATGTACTAACTTACCCAATCGACCCCCCCACATGACTTTTGGCACTTCATCTCCTAGGGTTAGGTTTTTGGATGTCTAGGGTTTTTGAAATTCATGTTTATTGTAAAAATACCTTCAGAGATTCATTGTAATCATCTTCTTGTGAATGAGTGCAGTTGTCACATCTCTTCTCAGAGATAAGCTGCCACCATCCTAGCAAGCGTGTTTTCTGCTGCATTTTATAGTTTCAACTTTTCCTTATTGAATAGAAACCAATTGTATTGTATATATGTTATTTTGTGCTAAGAATATTTTGATAATAATCTCTATTCATTTTGTTCTGATCATAAAATATGATTCATGTACATTAGATGGAAGAAAAACATATGTTGAGGTACCTACGTGGTATGATTGTATATGGATTGAGATATGTCTTAGGTGGAGATGTGAAGATGTAGGGATATACAAACCTGACTGGGCAGGGAGCGCAGTGGATTGAAAAAGAACATATGGATGTTTCTTTGGTTTTGGATCAGGTATGGTCTCAAGTTTAAGTAGGAAGTAGACATTAGTGGCACTCAATATAGTAGAGGAAAAGTATATCACAGCTAGTGTTACTAGCTATGAAGCAATTTGGCTTCAGAAGTTGCTTGCAGGGATATTTGATCTAGAGTTGGAGCCAACTTTGATACATTGTGACAATCAAAGTTGCGTGAAGCTTTCATAGAATCATGTCTTTCATGAAAATTCAAAGAACATAAAGATCAAATATCATTACATCCAATACATGGTGAAAAGAGGAGTTATGGAGCTCCAATACATATCCATGGATGAGAAGATAACGGAAATTCTCACCAAGCCTCTATCTAGAGTGAAGTATGAGTACTTCATAGACAAGCTTGGTGTGATGCACAATGTCCACCCTCATTGAGTGGGAGGTGCATTTTTTCTCCTCCTATCCGCTAACCCTTCTAGCCAAGTGTTCCCTAGATCAATTATGTGAGGTGAATGAGTGGGTAATGCATCGTCGGACCCGATGAGAGATGAAACATCACATGCATAGTCGTGAGACTATGGTAGTGATTGTGTATCACTAGAAAATAGTTGTGTGCTACTATGGTGGATGTGTTCCACTGGCAGTGATTTTGTATCACTGGACAATAGTTGTGTGTTGCTATGGTGGATGTGTTCCAATGGAAGTGACTATGTATCACTAGATAGTATTTGTGTATTGCTATGGTGGATGCGTTCCACTGGAAGTGATTGTGTATCATTGGACAATAGTTGTGTGCTACTATGGTGGTTGTGTACCACTAGAAGTGATCATGTATCACTGGACAGTAGTTGTGTGATATTATCAATGGTTGTGTACCACTAGCAGTGATGGTGTATCACAGGAAAATAGTTTTGTACTACTATGGCTTGGTGCAGTCGTGTTCTATTGGATGGAATTATAGTAGTTGTGTGATACTAGTTGATTTCCGTGGAGACTACTAGACCGCTTGGAAGTAGCTATGTGTTACTGATTTATTGAAACATAGTCATAGATATTGTAGCAGACGATTCAAACTATCGATAGCATGGTAGTATCTGTGTGCTACTATTTGATTACAGAGTAGTCAGTGGACTATTGGATGAAGACATCGTGAAAATATACCTCCCTAGCTAAGAGGGAGTGTTGATGTTTTGGTAGCTGCAAGAGGTATTTCCATCCTAGACAACTTTTCTTAGATAAGAAGAAGATTCCAATAATTCAAAGGAATACCATTGAATAGTTTAAGAACATCCCAAGAAAGAATAAAGTGAAGTAGAAGACCACATAAGAGAATTAGACCCACAAGAAATAGTAATAAAGTGGAAATATAATTTTCAGGAAGAGAAGTTGGCCCAAAAAATTAATAAAATAAATTGAATACCCAAAATAATAATTCATCTCTAGACACATGCCTAGATTAGTATAAATACAAGTCTGGGTCAATTCATTTACACATGCACATAGTTCTCCTTTTGTAGTGCGCACTAGGAAGTTGCAGTTGTAGTTTCTCTATTTCTGGTTTCTGGTTCTCTTGGAGAGTGCAGCCCACTTGGGGAAGGATATTCTTGGTGGTTCTTGGTGATATCTCTTGTGCGCTACCTTTGGAAGAGTTTCGCTAAGTTTGTGTGGTGTTTCTCACTTGCTTCATGCTACTTATAGTAGCAGTTGCAGTTGCGGTTATCATTTGTGTCAGTTATGTGGTGCGCTAGTGATGCAACTATCTTGCACTAGTTATGTGGTGAATCAGTTGTCAACCCTCGCTAGGGTTTGACAA
>SNQJ01S0206106.1:6685-26559 GCA_010110895.2 Picea sitchensis | reverse complement strand
TCTGCAATGCAACCCTTCCTTGATTGTTGATGTCACCTCTTGATTTTCCTGAATTTTCCTTTGGTTGTGCAGAGCCTTTAGGCCTAATCTCGTTGATCACGTGGGAACAATCATCCCTCAAATGCATCTGGGAAGATACAGATTTGTCAGAGCCATTGGAGGGTGAGGAAGGGGCAGCAATGGCTTTTCCTTTATCAAGGGAATGGTGGGCCTCAGTTTTCAATCTCTTGCTAGCATGGGAGGATTGCATTGGTGAGTGTTCAGGGGCAGCTTGGACAATGGGGTTAATAGGCGGAGGAGAAGGCAAGGACAAGTTGGTCCAACCACGATGTTGGGATACTGTCGGGTGGACAATCTCCTACCATCCATCATTTTTCGGGACCTCGGGTTGCAATGAGACATGAGGAGGTACGGAGATATTGGGGGCTTGCAGGGATTGGAAAGGAGGCCTTTCAAGCCTAGGTTGGACTATTCCCTACCCAATCCAATTGAAAAATCCACCATGAAACCATTGGTCGATATCTTATGAATCAACGTCAAAATGTATGGATAACCTGGGCCTTCTTGGGCCTCGGTTCCAGTTGCCTCTACCTTTGTTTCCTCGGCCATGGCTACCTCGACTAAAAAAACTCATCCTGCATGTGTGATTGATTAGCAAATAATATTTTAAATAACCATACATAACAACTCTTAAAAATATGAAATGGATTTGGCTCAACAATGTATCAGACTCATGCAATCCAATCCATACAAATTGTTTTATTGTTAATCAATGAGCAGGTGGGTGAAAAGGGTTATGGGATATGCGAGGGGTTTGTATTGAGCGAAACATTATGCAATGAGGGGGAAATAACATGGTTACTACTCAATGACAACAACAATCAACTGCAAAGAAAACCAATAAAATATCATTGTAATCCACATAAGACACTGCCACTTTCAACTGCTTTAACACCAAAATTCTCTTAACTATAATTAATATCAGAAGAGGGAGTGGAAAAATGAATATGGGAGGTAGCGGGGTTTGTAATTAGCAGAAAATAAAATAATGGAAGGGAAGAAAGATGATTATTGTTCATGAAATTAAATAAGTGATCCATAAAACATTTTGCAGAAAGAGATGCACCAACCATCAACCATTGTGACCAAATAACATTTTTTGTGCATTTAACTAATTCATTGTTCATAATCAAATATCCAACACAGTGTCATCACAAGAAAGTATGCATTCCACACAATCTGTAAAGGGGATCTGTTCTTTTCATTTATATACTTTGCATTTTATAACAATTTATGAACCATCAAGATCATCCACTGCCCATACATCACTTCAATCAACAAATATACTCAAATTGATGTTTCCAAAATTAACAATGAAGTCACACTATCACTGCAATTGGGCCTATCATTTAAATGCACTGGTATTCGTTAAACATATATAGGCAGTAAACCCAACAATCCAGATTAAATTGCAAAATCCGAATTGATATTTAATCATACAATCAACAACCACCATTTAGACACAAGCTATGCATAGGGTAACTCACCCAGGCAATGTAATTCTGCCACTGTAAAATAAACAATTCAATGTGACTTAAAAAATTGGGCCATCCATCCAATACGATGAGGTCTCGACAACATGCCCTTCTTAACAAATGATCGATTGCAACAAATAAACATGCTTAAAAATCTGTGAAACCCAAGTTATCCATGTTATACATAGTGCACAGTCACCAAAACACCATGATGTAATATCTCCATTTAACAAAATCATACACACGGTCACAGTAATAACTCAATCCATCGTGTTGAGTCATTAATAACATAATATTACTTCGATTTAGTCCAACAGTGATAAACTATGTTGTGCAAACTCAGACTTATACATTCGAACAATCATAAGGATATAGTTTCTACAGTCATCTGGTTCAATAATCATTCATCCCCAAAAGAAAACCACAGTTACCACGACCATTATCTCATTGTGCAATAACACCATACACACAACACACCATGAGTGAGCAATGTCAAGCATTTGTAACCAATGCCAGCTAAACATCCAAACAATCCTTAGTGAAAAAATACCAGTTACTATGTATCAACCAACCAATTCACCACTGTCATAAAAAAAATCAATTGACCTAACAAGTTGTGGCAACCACGCATACCCATGCATCAATTCGAATCGGGGTAGTGGCCCTCTCCATTAATAATACTGAGTTATTAACATAAGGAGAGGGACTGTGTAATTGAAAGTGCATTTGGAAATGTAGGGTTTACCACTTCTATAACAGAGTCAGTGACTATATACCAACCAACCCGACTGTCACACAACCAACTGGGCGAGCCTGTACTCAAATTAGTCGACAATTACACAACCATCCAATAATAACCAAGTCGTAAAACCAACAGGCCAAGCTGGTCTTCTCTATCATTCTTCATACTAAAGGGCTAGGTTTGTTCCATAGCCAACAAAGGGATAGCAGAGCCACTCCTTGTAATGGTGAAAACTCCAAGGCCACGGTGCATACACATGAAGAAAGACAACTTATTCGTGGATGGGTACAAATCCATGACAGGGGGCCATAACCGAAAAGTGGGGTTGTAGTTCGGCTAGGAAATGTTATTCAATGCATGCAGGGTATAACCCTTGTGCTCTTTGGTCAAACAACCACAACACAGAGGTGAAGACAGGACCGAGGAAGAATAGGAAAACCCATTTTGTGACCCTTAGTGGTGAAATCAACCAATGCTGAAGTGAACAAAACATAGTGATGCAGAATGCCCTTAATCATTAAACCCAAAAAATCCAAAGAATGGATTTGGTGACAATGCATGAAGATAGCTATCCACTCAAGACCAAACAAAAACCCTCCACCTAAACCAACAAGGATAACAAAGAGATACCACCCAGGATGATCAATAACTTTTTTGAATTCAATATCATTGCAGGAAGAACCATTCAATTCAAGAACACAATTTCACACAGTTGCAACACTTAGGAAAGCACAAACCAATACACCTGATCCAGTAATCATTTCATAACCAAAGCAGAGTCATGAATGGCCAAAAAAGAACATATATGTAATTGAATTCCTTAAAACGAGAGTTGGTTGAGTGGTTCCTTTGTGCTAAGAATTTAGAGCATAACCATAGTAACAAGATTGAACAATAACCTGACTAGGGTGGTGACTAACAAGAGGAGTAAAGGTGATGTGCAGTAAATGCACGTCGCCTCCACCCACAATGCATTAATTCATCAGTACATGCAAATGAGTTCTTCATTAACACCATCAATCAACCCATGTATTGAGACCATCACCCATTAAAACCAACAACGTGGCCATATCACCTTTCTAACTTATGCCATAACATAATTCCCAAGTTCCATATAATTCAACAATTCACATAACCATTTTCACTATTACCTTGCCAAATGCACCACCACCATTCATACCATATGCATATTAACCATATAACTGAATCAAAATTGCATATCCATTTACTTGCTAGCTAGGATTTAACAATAATCGTTAAGTCTTTCATGCATGTAGTATAGTTTATAGGATAGATTTAAATTCTTCCCTTTTGCAATTGTTTCTCATTTCCTTCCAATTGTTCGCATGTAGTATTGCAGAATTGGATCCCTTTTCTTTGCATTTGTTATAGTATTTTTGCCTTTCTCAAAACTTCCCTTCATGTAATTTCACTAACATGTTTGTTGTGCAGGTGTGATAAGAATAGATAGAAATGATATTAATGAATAGCATAGGTTGTAGTAACATAAGGAATCAACACTTCATAAGCTCAAATCATGACCAATAACAAAAAGATCTCATCAACCATGTAAGTTGTGTCGCACATCATAATAACATAAAAAATGAACAAATCTGACCTTCAATAGTTTAAGGGGGTCCCACCTACTAGTATTATTTAATTTTTATAATAATAGGCTTTTAGCAACACTTTGTGGGCGAAACTTCATTGACATTTTTTAATCGTCAACAAACTGGCGACTCCACAGGAAAATTTGTTTTCAACAGATTTAGAACTCATAACTCATGGTTTCATGGACCAGGACAGCAGGTCAAGAAGATATAACCCAAAAGCTTATGCAGGAGGTGAGTGGATTTAATGGAAAGATGACAGAGAATTTAGGAATAATTCATGTAAAGTGTTAAGTATGATGGGCTTTTACCACTGTATGCATAATCATCTGACCAGAATATAACTTTTAAGGAGGAAAAATTTTAGACTTTCTCTTAAGATCTCAATGGACGAAGAAATGGCAAGAAGAAGCGGGAGATAGCCGATTTTTTATAAGAAAGTAGTGGAAATATATAACAATTTCAAGGGCCCTTCAGAGGAGACATCATAACAGCTGTGTAAGATTGATTTTTGTTGGCTAACAATGCTTTGCAGGAGTGTCACTGTGGCAGAATTGATCCAACATCTTATTTGACCAAATTAACCAAAGATGATAGGAAACAAAAAACATGCCGAAAGTAAAGTTGCAAAAACTAAAACAGCAGCAATGAAGACATAAATGAATGCAACAAAGAAAGAAAACTTAACTCAGAAGGCAGAAATCAAAGTACTGTAAGCATAGAAAAGAAGCACAAAAAATGAAAGCAGAGCTAGGCTACTAGTATACAGAAAATCAATCAGCATTAGAACTTTTCACACTGGCCCCTCGCAATACTTCAAGAGAGGACTATTAGTGTTGTAGGAGAACAATTGTCTTTGTAGTTCCCATAGAATGTATGAATTAGTGTCCAAGACAAAAGTAATTTGGAAAGGACCTAACATTTGAAATTTTGATGTAATTATCATCCCTTTGACGCACATGATTAAATCATAAAGATAAGCATGGGGATACTGACAAATTCATTGAAAATTGTGTGTATAGGCCTTTTAAGGGAGGTACTTGCATCAAGTAAGCCATAAGGAAGGAAGTTGTAAGGCATGGTACTTCAATTAGTAATAAAAGTGGTTTTGTGAACATTTGCCCCTTTTAATTTGATTCTCTTGTAACCAAACAGACTGTCAAGTAAGGGCCTTAACTGTGACTCTACATCCTGTTGCAAAAAAATCTCCATATTGAAAGGAGGGAAGGGATTTCTCATAATCGCTTGCCTCAAAGTTTGAAGACTAATACAGGTTCTAATATTATTAGTGATCCTTGAGGTCGGTTCCCAATTCGAAACCCATTCAGGGTGGACTGAAGAAAACGTTCCAGCCCTTAAGAAATCTCTCAACTCCCTTTGAGAGGGTGCTTCCAGTGTAGAGTTAACAAGTTTTTGTTTTTGCTTAGCTAGTTTCATAATACGTTGAACAAGACCAAGATCAAAACCATGAATATCCTCATAGGACCAAGAAAAAACCTTTTGAGATTCATCGAGTATCCCGGTGGACCCCATCTCTTCTTTAACAAAACATTGGACATTCATTTGAACATTCGTTGAAGACTTAGGTGTCCTAATGTTCAGGAGGATGGTTTCAACCACATTCTTTTGTAACTCCTCTTATTTATTTTTTTCTTTATTTCCTAAAACACTCAATGAAAACAGACTCTCAAGAGGAGTCAAGCCCTTAGGAATCTCATTATTTTCTATAGATATAATCTCCTCGGTCTTAAGAGGTTCATTTTGAATGACAACACAAATGCTCTCAATGTTAGGGATGGCCTTCCAAGATCCCTCCTTTTCAGGGATGTATGAACGATGTAGATATTGAAAATCACAATCATTCTTGTGAGGCAAGAGTTGTTGATTAGGGGAGGCTGCAAAGACAGCTAACTGATCAACCATTGAATTCAACTCCTTCTTAACATGAGTGATGTTGAAAGATAGAAGTTTTGAGACAAGTGCCCAAATAGTTTGGGAGTATCGTTCCATCATCTTGTCTCTAGGGGAGCATGTCTTACGTATCGGGTTCAAAACAAGTTCAGAATTCTCGAAAACTGAAAGGTGACCAAAACCAATATTAAGGGCATTCTCAATGCCTAATAATAAATCTTTGAATTCAGCGACATTGTTTGTACAAGCAAACTCCAACCTGTATGACAGATTATGAATTTTCTCGGCAGGAGAAACCAAGATAACGCTAGCCCCATTACCTTCACTAGAGCATGAACCATCAAAGTGCATATGCCATATATCATCATATAAATCATTTTTTTCCAAAGGAATATCATCAGCAAAGATGGAATACACTTGTATGTCTTCTTCGATATAGTTTACGCTAGATTGTGGAACACTCTCTATGTAGGGTGAAATTCTTCCCTCTCTAAGGAATATAATATTCTTACCATTCCAAGGAATAGATAAATGTGTCTCGTCGAGCGAGAGGTATCCACCTATTAAGGCTTTCCAATCTCTCCCCAAGATAATTGAGTAGTTTCTTACATGCATATCAATTACCTGAATGTTGAGGGTTGTCCTTATCTCAGGATGAGCGCATAAAACCAGGGTTACATCCTTAATATCGCCTATAGTCGTTTGTTGTAGACTATTATAGGAGATCATGCTTCTAGCATTTTCATTTGTACAAGACAAGCCTAACTCTTCCATAATAATTTTTTACATCACACTTGGGCCTGAACCACCATTGATGAGGCAAAAATGGGCAATCTTATCCTTCCATGAATTGTTTCAGATGCATCTGTTGTTCAGGGACGACAACCATATCTAGAAGGTTTTCATCTGCTTTGATGTTGGCCAATTGATTCAAGATATTGTATTTGGAAGAGGGGGAATGAGGAGTGATTCCTTGAATCTCAGGAATTCTAGGAACCTAGGGTGTAGCAGCGGTTGAGGATGAGCTCGGGCTAGAAGAACTGCGGGGAAGATCAAATTTTCCCTTGGGAGCGTAGGCTTTATTCCTAGTGTTGATGACCATGACATCCTCCGGCTCTACAAACTCTAGGAAAGAAATAGTAGCTTCTGGTCTTTTACAAAATATCTTATCTCTGGCACTCTTCTTTACCTAACATGTGGTTTATTTTTGGTGTTCCTCGCAAAAGTTACACCAACTCCGAAGCAGGATAGCTTTAGGCTGAAAATTGTTTTCAACCGGATTCCTAAAAGGGGGTGTAGAAGAGGATGAAGCTCCAGGGGTGAGAGGGGAGATAGTACCCTTCTGCTCAAATGATATCATATGATTGTTCATATCATGTACTAGCTATAAGAGAGAGGACATGTCTATCTCTCTAACTGATTCTCCCTAGGGAAGACCAGTTCTTTCAAGATGTTCTTCATGCTCTGAGCAAGTATGCAAAGCGGAACCAAGATTATCAATGGCCTTTTATTCAAGCCTATGATGGTAGGGAGAAGGAAATGCATTGTAGTAATACATGAAATCAACTTGGTTATGAGCTTGTGCTCAAATTAGTCGACAATTACACAACCATCCAACAATAACCAAGTCATAAAACCAACAGGCCAGGATGGTCTTCTCTATCATTCTTTAGACTGGAGGGCTAGGTTTGTTCCGTAGACAACAAAGGGATAGCAGAGCCACTCCTTGTAATGGTGAAAACTCCGAGGCCATAGTGCATACACAAGAAGAACCACAACTCATTCGTGGATGGGTACAAATCCATGACAAGGGGCCATAACTGAAAAGTGGGGCTCTAGTTCGGCCAGGCAATGTTATTCAATGCATGCAGGGTATAACCCTCATGCTCTTCGGTCAAACAACCACAGCATAGAGGTGAAGATAGGGCCGAGTAAGAATAGGAAAACCCATTTCGTGACCCTTAGTGGTGAAATCAACCAATGTTGAAGTGGAAAAAACAGAGTGACGCATAATTCCCTTAACCATTAAACCCAAAAAATCCAAAGACTAGATTTAGTGACAATGCATGAAGATAGCTATCCACTCAAGACCAAACAAAAACCCTCCACTTAAACCAACAAGGATAACAGAGAGCTACCACCCAGGATGATCAATAACTTCACGAATTCAATATTATTGCAGGAAGAACCATTCAATTCAAGAACACAATTTCACATAGTTGCAACACTTAGGAAAGCACAAACCAATACACCTGAACCAATAATCATTTCATAACTAGAGCAGAGTCATGAATGGCCAAAAAAGAACATACCTGTAATTGAATTCCTTAAAATAAGAGTCGGCCGAGCAGTTCCTCTGTGCTAAGAATTCAGAGCATAACCACAACAGCAAGATCGAAAAATAGCCCGACTAGGGTGGTGGCTAACGAGAGGAGTAAAGGTGACGTGCAGTAAATGCATGTCACCTCCACCCATAATGTATTAATTCATCAGTACATGCCAACGAGTTCTTCATTAACACCATCAATCAACCCATGTATCGATACCATCACCCATTAAAACCAACAGCGTGACCATATCGCCTTTCTAACTTATGCCATAACATAATTCCCAAGTTCCATATAATTCAACAATTCGCATAACCATTTTCACTATTACCTTGCTAAATGCACCACCAACATTCATACCATATGTGTATTAACCATATAACTCAATCAAAATTGCATATCCATTTACTTGCTACCTAGGATTTAACAATAATCGTTAAGTCTTTCATGCATGTAGTATAGTTTATAAGATAGCTTTAAATTCTTCCCTTTTGCAATTGTTTCTCATTTCATTCCAATTGTTCACATGTAGTATTGCAGAATTGGATCCCTTTTCTTTGAATTTGGTATAGTATTTTTGCCTTTCTCAAAACTGCCCTTCATGTAATTTCACTAACATGTTTGTTGTGCAGGTGCGATAAGAACAGATAGCAATGATATTAATGAATATCATAGGTTGTAGTAACATAAGGAATCAACACTTCATAAACTCAAATCATGACCAATAACAACAAGATCTCATCAACCATGTAAGTCGTGTTGCACATCATCATAACATAAAAAATGAACAGATATGACCTTCAATAGTTTAAGGGGGTCCCACCTACTAGTACTATTTAATTTTTATAATAATAGGCTTTTAGCAACACTTTGCAGGCGAAAATTCGTTGACGTTTTTTAATCGTCAACACACATGTGTTTGTGTGACTATGGTATACTCTGCCAAATAGTTCATGGAGAATTATAGAGCAATATAATCATTGTATCCCTGTAACTGTAATACATACTCCATCCAGCTTGCTCACCCTAAGATTTCCCTGATATCGTTGTAAACCTCCAGCAAGATGGGTTTAGTCAGCTCTATGTGGATTAATGATCCTCCCATGGCTCCTTTCCTCTATCAACTCTGAGTGTTCATGTTTGCAAGGGATGATGCAAGTTATGGGGTGGTGAGTTCAAAGTTGTAGAAATGAGGGTGGTGGTTATGGAAAGTCGTGATTGTATTAATGATGGTATTTTGTGGAAATTTATGAATGAATGAGGAGACACATGTCGTTAAAATTCACTTATTTCTAATTCAAATAAGAACATGTACTTGTCATATCCTACCTTGACTAGTTGTTCAATACAACACGAGTGGAGTATCGATGGTGGCGGTTGGAGTCACGTCGATGGTCCTTGTTGAAATTGCAACACCATTTTTCATTGTTTTTCCTGTTAGAGCTACAAGAACGACAACACTGAAAAGTGTAAGTTGCAAGTGATGAAAACTCCAGCACTAGCGATGTACCTTCATGATGTGGATAAAATTTCCAGCATAAATTTTGTAGGGGAAGGGTGAGGGTGGAAAGTGAGAGAAATGGAACGAGGCTGCGAGCGGAGTTGCAGCAACATGAGTCATAGAAATAAAGTTGTGGTAATGAAAACGAAATACTGAAATTAAAAAAGGGGGGTGTCACAAAAAATAAGATTGTGATGACGAAGTTGCATCACATGTGATGTGAATAGCAAAAAAAGTAATACATGTGAACAAGAAAATGGGAAAATGAAATGAAAGTGGTGCTGCAAGAAAAGTTGCAGTGACGTGAGTCATAAAAACGAAACTGAAACAATGAAACATAGAGTGTTGGGGGGGGATTTGTGCATAAGGGAGGGAGGTTGCAATGATTTTGCATCTTTGAGAATAGAGAAAATGGATTTACGAAATATGGGATAGGTGTAGTGGAGTAGCAACCAAGGGAATGAGTGAAATGTGTGAAATAAATTATGCACTTCACTATAGGGGAATTATCRTGGAGAGGGGTTATAGMAATGGTAATTGCATCAACCATAGTTGTAACATATGGAATTGCAGCGACAACCAGAGTTGCGGGGAAGAAAATTAATACTATAAAGGAAGTTGCAACAAAGAAAACTGCAACAGAGAAAATTGTAGCAACTGGAATTGCAGCAATAAGAGACGGAAACAACATAATTATTCTCCCTTGCAGATCTTTCCAAAAAAAGATTATTAGAAAGAAATAAGTTTTTATTGAGAAGGATCCAAACATAACCATCATGAAACCATGAAGTGCCCTTCTTCTTTTTTCAAGCACCAACTAAGATGGTTTTCACTTTTTTTTTAAGCGCCAACCAAGTTGGTTTTCACTTTTTTTTTAGTAGAAACAAATATTATCTGGAGAGAACAAGTTCCAGATCACTATCAGGCCATCCATTTGTAATTTTCTTCAAAAAGGCTTATTTTTATAGAGTTCGTTGGTACAGGCAGAGTCTATTTCCATTATCCATGAGAGGAACCCTATCTTCATTGATAGTGTGGAATTTGATGGCCCCACTATTATACATTGTGTCAATCTCATATGGACCAATCCATCTGGTGTGAAACTTTCCTCTGAAATATTTGAACCTAGAATTGAACAATAATGCCAACTCTCTAGACTTAAATTTATTTTTCTTGATAAACCTATTGTGTTATTTATCCATTTGATTTTATATCACTATCGCTCGATGTAGGGATCCTGTAGTAGTTCGTCCAACTCATTGATTTGGAGAGGTATTTGTTTCTGAGCCTCTAATAATTCCAACCTAAGCTGTATTGTTGTCATTTATGTTTGAATATATGTCTCAATGGGCATGAGTACTCACTTCCCATAAACTAACTCATAAGTTATGAACCCTATATTAGTACTCTAGGTGGTCCTATAGGCCCATAAGGCTTCAGGGAGTCTATCAACCCAATCCTTGAGGTGTAATTTGACAGTTTTTGTAATGATAGCCTCAAGGATTTTGTTAGTGCCCTCTACTTATCTGTTTTCCCATGGATGATATGGTGTTATTATTGTGTTCTTGATTTTGTATTTTTCCATCATATATATGACAAGTCATGATGTGAAATGAGTTCCTTCGTCGGTCACTATCTCTCGTGGTGTCCTGAACTTTACAAAAAAAATCTCGTGGAGAAATTCTACCACTAATTGTCCGGTCGCTTCTGGAAGTGCCTTGGCCTCCATCTATTTTGTGACATAGTCTGTATAGACGAGGATGTAGGAGTGTCAGTGAGATGGGGGATTTATTGGTCCCACAAAATCAATGGCCCACTTATCAAAAGGTTCTAACACCATTTGTGGTTGTAGTGGAATTTCATCCAGTTGTACGGGTCTACACATGCGTTGACAGTTGTCGCACCTCTTTACATATTCTTTGGTATCTTTGAAAAGTGTGGGCCAGTAATACCCTTCGTGAAGCATTTTGTACCTAGTTCGTTTATATGCAAAGTATTCCCCACATGGCATGTCATGGAAAACTCTTACAATGTCATGGACTTCGTCTTCTCGTACACAGCTTCTAATAATCAAATTAGGTCCAGTGTAAAAGAGGCATCCATCAATCCATGAGAATATTTCACTTTTCTTGACTATACTCCATCGTTCTTTAGGGGTTAGGTGATGTGGAAGTTTACCTGCAACCAAAAAGTTAGCAATATATGTAAACCAAGGTGAATTAGTAGATACTGCAAAGAGGTGTTCATTTGGAAAACGATCATCTATTGGAGGTTCATTTTCATTAGATGTTATTCTAGAAAGAAATTCAACCACTACATTATTTTTTCCTAGTTTTTCTAAAATGGTAATATCAAATTCTTGCAATAAAAGAAACCATCTAGTAACTCTTCCATTTGTGATTGGTTTGTTCATTAAATATTTAATAGTAGCATGATCAATATGCAATATTACAGAATACCCAATAATGTAGTGTCAAAACTTGTTTATTGCATTAATAAAAACAAGAAACTCTTTCTCAGTTACCATATAGTTTAGTTCAGCAGGTGAGAGATTCGTATTGGCATAGTATATTGCATATGGGTGTCTTCCTTCAAATTATCTGAGTATTGCTTTAACGACCGTGTCATATGCGTCTATGAAAATGTGCAATGGGAGGGTCCAATTGGGTCCTCTTAGTACATGTTCTTCAAACACTTTAACTTTTAATTCATCAAGTACATGTTGGCATGTCTCTGTCCACATGAACTCAATATATTTGCTAAGTAGAGAAAATAACAGATGAGCAATACCTGAAAATTTTTCAATGAATCTACGATAATGACCAGCATACCCTAGAAACATTCATACATGTTTCTATGAAGTTGGAGTTGGAAAGTTGAGTATTACCTTTATTTTCTCAAGATCGACTTGAATACCTTTGGATGAGATGCGATTTCCGAGTACAATGCTATTATTTTCCATCATAAAAAAAAATCATTACTTAGGGCGACATTTGACTCCTTGCACCTGATTAATGTCTTTTCCATGTTGGCTAATGTTTCATTGAATTCGTCCCCATATGTTGTAAAATCATCCATATCTATTTCCATATAGTCATGAATGAGATCAAAAAATATACCTATAATGGCTCGCTAAAAGGTGGGGGGGCCGTTGCATAATCCAAATGGTAGAAAACAATATGTGAATTTCCCCCAAGGACAAGTGAATGTTTTTTTTTGTTGGTCTTTAGGGGCAATTTGAATCTGGTTGTGTACACTGAAGTGTCGAGGAAAGAAAAATACTTCTTCCCTATGAGTGTGTCTAGGACTTGGTTGATAAATGGTAATGGGAAGGGATCCTTATGTGTTTCTTTATTCAATTCTTGATAATCTACACAAATTATCTATTTACCATTTTTCTTTGGTATAATTACAAGAGGGGAAACCCACTGGTTGTCATAAAAAGGATATATGAAATTAGTTGTAAGAAAATTCTCTAGCTCTTCCTTGACTATGTCTTTCATTATCGGGTCCATCCAGTGTTGAGGTTGACGAATGGGTCAGAATCCTTCCTTGATATATATATATGATGTGTACATAGGTCCAAGTGGATTCCCTTCATGTTATAGCAATCCCAGGTGAAGGAATCATTGTGCTTCTGTTGCACTTGAACCAGTCACTCTTTCTATTTTTCAGTTAGTCCTTGGTTGATTTTCAAGGTTTTCCCTGGGCTAATTTCTATGGTTTCTATGAGGGATCCTTGGTATTTTTCTTGTACGAGTTCATGTTCGGTGGGTGAGATGCTTATGGAGGCTAAAGAAAGCTGAGTTTCTGGTTTCATGATATGGTCAAGAAGATGTGTGTTTTCCAAGGAAGAAGAGGAGGTTATAAAAGCATTGATTTCATCATCCTTTGTTTTATCTCTTATGGCTAGATATTGATCTATGGATAGGACTTGATGGGCTTCCCCCTCTTCATCGCTTTCTTCTCCATCAACCCAAAGTGGTGTATCTAAGTTGAGATTGGGTTTGGAAGGAGGGTAAAGAGTTGATTCTTTGGTGGCAGTCTCATGGGAAATAGTCATGTTTCCTTATCAACAACTGATATAATCATCGAAAATGGCCAACCATGGTCGCCCAATATTAGCAGGTACCCATCTAGGGAGGTTTTAGGTTGTAGTACCATGAATTTAGCAGGACATTCCCATGAATCCACAAAGATCACTACATATTATAAAATACATTGTAGTTTAATGGTGGATCTATCAATGAGTTGAATTATAGTGGGGGTTTCCCTAAGGCCTGTAAGTCTTAAGGCTTGCATGGTCTCGCATGTCATAACATTGATGGCATCCCCTAATTCAATTAGTGTGTTACTAATAAGTGTATTATTTATTTTCACATTAACGACTGGACCACCAGGTTCAGAATACTTAGTGGCGAGAACTCCCACCATCATTAGGTCTGATAATTTTCCCATGACATGAACGGTTTGGGGATCCTTTCATTTCCTACCGGGCTTCCTCAGACAAAGTTATCAAATCGCTTTTGAAGAAATCAGTACGTCCTTAATGGCTTGGAATAAGGATATTTTGACACACACATTCTTTATTTCTCCTAAGAAATAAAACTCAGGTTATGTAGAGGGTTTATCTTGATTTATCCTTTCAGGATAGGGTGTGTCCCAAAGGGAAGGGTGGGAATTTTTGGTTTTTGAAGGTTCATGAGATTGTTTCTATTTTGATTCTTCATTTGGGATGTCCTCATTTAGATCTTCAATGCTAATGTGGGGTTGTTCCTTGGTTAGAGTCTTCCTAGATCGAAGGTGGATATCATTACAATCTAGGGAAGAGATGGAGTAAGTTGGATAGGTTACAATTCCAATAGCTTGTGTTGGTTGGGTTGACCTCCCATTATTTGGGTTAGGCACGGGTTGTGCAGGAATTTTTGTTCAAGGAGGGGTGGATGTAGATTCCTGCATCTAGGGTGGAGGAAGAAGTTGCATGGGTGGTTGTGTCATAGGTTGTTGTGGTCCTCCTATGGTGGGATTTTTCCAACCTTGGTGCCATAGATAACTAGGAGGAGGAGCTACCCATTGTTGAGTTGGAATACCCCATGGTTAAGAAGTGTATTCCATAGAAGGGTTAGTCCAATATGAATTGAAATATTGTGATTGGTATGGGATCATACCTTGAGGTTTAGGTTGCCAGGGTCACCTTTGAGAGACGTAGCACACTTGTTTTGGTTCCTCTATTTTCTAATAGATGGCCTTAAGTTCGGGTAAGGATGGAAAATTATGTGTAGTATGGTCCACGCTACATATTCCATAGACTTTGATTTGATCCAACAAACAATCCCTTTTTGGACGCTTTGTTATACACTTTGGGAAAAACATGGCCATTGCTCATTCTATTTCGTCCTACTTAATTTTTGTCTACAACGTATCGAGTTGAGAGATTAGGGAGATGAGTATGTTAGTCTTGAAGTTCTCCAACATGTTCCCAATTTTTGTCCTTGTTACTTCAGTTATGACAGTCCTTCTTGTCCTTTCCAATATATCTCTCGACCCTTTGTTTGTTTTAGATGTGCCTTTGGAATGCTTACGACAAATTTACAAGATGATATAGTATTCTAGATGATAAACATCTCCCTCATCCATAAGGTTGAGGAGTTCCATACAATCATCTCAGATTCCTCTAAAAAATAAGACACGTCACGTTTCAATACCTAAGTCCCCTTGTCTTTCCCTTTGCAGGTTATAGGTGAATCACTCAACGTATTCTTCCAAGCTCTCATCTTCGTGCTGCATAATATTGAAAACTTCCTCCCTTCTTTCCTTATTATTGTCCTAGTCTTCATATTTTTCCAGAAATTTCTTCGTCATTTCATCCCATCACCAAATTTTGTCCTTTAGAAGGCCCATGAACCATCATAACACAACGCTCTTAAGTGTGGTGGGAAAGAGATTCAATTTCTAGGCATCTATCGCATAGTCGTAGCTTCTACAAAGTACATCGAACTCAAAGAGAAAGGTATCAAGATATTCCTTAGATAGCCCATCAAATTTTAGCARCGTTGAGTGAGGAATATTATTCATCTTGGTTTCTTCATCTATTTCTTTGATTGGGAATACAAAGGTAGTGAGTTTCTCCTTAACATCCTCRTGAGCCATTTCTTCCTAAGGATTGTCCTCTGCTTCCCAAGGTTCCTCGGTAAAAARCAACTCTTTTGTAAGATATTGCTCATTAATTTGTTCCTYRGATAATGGGGTCCCGGTATGCAAGGATCCTTATATAGTCTCTGATTCTTGAAGGAATTCCTYGAGCTTCTTCTTGGCAAGAGAATTGGTGGTAGGTGATAGGTAGTTTTGTGGGTGATGTTCCTTCCTCATTTATGATTGACCTGCACTGTTATTTTTTYGAGGGGTTTTSGAAGAAACAACAAATATACCTTGTTGAYATCTACTTCTGGGCATAGAAAAATGTAGGAAAACATCCTATAAATTACACAACATGTATTCGAATAGAATGAAGGGAAAATCTATACAACTACACAAAACTATTTTCTTTTGATAGTTCCCCCACAGCGACACCAAAAATGAGGGACTTTTCAATTACTTTCTAATTAGTTTAGCAAGAAAATGAAGACTTGAGCATTTAATTATCAATCTAGGGTTCATATGGAACTTGTGAACTATCATGCACAATCTATGCAATAAGAGTGTTGTTGGACTATGACATTGTAGCACTTTTAATGTCACAATTTTGAGATACAAAATACTTTAATTGAGTCACCAAGATATGGTCTTAACTGCAAGAAATTAAAGAGTATTCTTGTATGAAATTGAAATCACACTTGAAGGAATAGAAATCACTCTTTGCGGCATTTAAATCACTCTTGCAGAAATAAAATCACACTTGCAGAAATTGAAAGCGCTCTTGCAGAAATAAAATCACACCTACAGGAATTGAAAGCACTCTTGCATAAATGAAATCACACTTGCGGAAATTGAAAGCACTCTTGTAGAAATGAAAGTTATGCTACGATATGTTGGTGACTTTCTCAAGTATAGTGAAGATATAGTATTGTTGCAACAATTAAGTGTTTGTTATATTCGATGCCAATTTCCAATATATTAAATATTATAACTTTTGGAGAATAAATGAAAGAAAGTGCATCTGCAAGAGAAGTTGCGGAAATGTGAGTTGCAAATGAAGCTGCAACACACAAAGAATATGGATTGTCAGAATTGCAGCAATGGATGTGATTGTGACAAAACACACAGGTCGTAGCAATAGAAATCCTTTATGACATAAGCTAAAAATATATGAGTTGCAACAATCAAACCAGAGAGTTGTGTCCTCTCATAAAAACTAAATTAGCAGTCAAATTACAACTTCAAACTAGAAAATTGAATCACATAGAATCTGTAATTCTATCTTGTGAATCTAATGCTGGTAGCAAACCAAATGAAAGAATATTTTTTGAAGAAATTAATTTATTCTATGAACTAAAATGACAGTGAATTAAAATAAACATCTACTGCATATCAATGACACTACAAGTATGAAGTTACAACAAATTAAAAGTGAATGGAAATCAAATTGAACAGTATAAAAATGATAACCTCTACTTCTATTGTTCAAATAGTACCTGGCTAAGGAGAGGGCCTTGTTATCGCACACGTTGTACGTTGGGAAAATCTTGACCCAACCACCAAATGGTGACAACTTTAGAGAACACCTACTTGTTGATATTACGGTAGCTACAGGAGGTATTAACATTTATGTATAACCTTTGACGAGTCTAGAATATTTTAGGAAGCAAGAGAAAGCCTAGAAGATTAGGAAATAACCTTAGAAGACAAGTCGACTCAAGATAATAATTGATATTAAATTATTTTCCTCCAGAAGTAGAAGTCGGCCTAGTTAGGTCACTTGGAGGACTATAAATAAGAGGGTGCTAGAGCTCATTTGTCACACTCACTCTCACAACTGCATAAGGACAAGTGGTGTGCATGACTGGAGGAGAGTTGCAGTTGTTGCAGTGGTTACTTGGTCTTTGGTTATGGTTGGACTTTCTTCCTGGTTATTGTTTGGAATTTCTACTTGGTATGATAACTTCGGAGAGAGGTGCACTACCTTGGTTGGCTATTAGTTCTAGTATTTGCTTCCAAAATTATTCTGTCTGTCAAGTTTAAGGTGCTTGGGGGTGGCCTTTTTGCCTATGGTTGGGTGAAAATATTTCTATATTTTCTACAGTGAAATGAGCACACCTATTATTTTCTTACAGGTTATGGGCCCACACTATCTTCGGAAAATATAACCACTGGAAGGTAGATTGGGAGGATTTGCTCAATTGCAGTTGCAGTTATAGTCAAAGTTTTGGTGCAACAACGAAACCCTAACCCTCATGTTGAGGCACCTTAAGTGAATTTCTTGACCTAATTCTTGGATAACCTAGTGCACCCTAGCCTAGCACACCTCCTGGTACTCTCAGCAAGCCAAGGTGTCAAGTTTGATTTTTTGGTCAAATTCAAAGGTTGACCAAGTCAAAGTAGTCATGAATTACTCTATGAAGTCAAAAAATAAGTTAGAAGGGGCTTCTAACTTCAGAGCACGGAAGACAAGGATTGACCTCATCCTTGCCAAGAAAAACGTGTTGGATGTTGTGAAAGGAAAGATCATGGAACCACAGTTTGAAGCGGGAAAAGAGAAGGAACCTCAGAACATTGCGGTTATGGAGAAGTTCAAGGAAAATGACATCAATGCTATGAGCATCATAGTAGACTTTTTAAGGGACCATTTGATACCATACATTTCTCATCTTGACTCATCTAAGAAGATGTATGATGCCCTAACTAACCTCTTCTTAGTCAAAAATATTGGAAAAGTGATGAATCTGAATAATGAGCTCTATGAAATGGAAATGAATGATGATGACAACATAACATCATGCTTTATAAGAATCTATCAGTTAAGATATCAACTGCAAGCTATTGAGCAAATCATTTCAAAAAAGGAACTAGTAAATATGGTACTTAATGGCCTTCCCAAGACATGGGATGCATTTGCCGCAATCATGAACACAAGAACGGAGTATTGAAGAACTTTGGACTTGTTGTGCACAAGAAGAATCAAGAATTAGAAAAAAAGATAAATCCCAAAATAAAGATGATGATCAAGCGTACACAACAATGTTTAAGAAATTCAGGAATAAGAAGAAGTTTGGTTCAAGGAAGAAACCAAATCAAGAAAAGGATATGTCAAAAATACAATGTTTCAACTGTTGAAAATATGGTCACTACAAGAACCAATGTCCTAAGTTAAATAAAAGGAAGGAAACACACGAAGAAACAGTTGCCAAAGAAAAGGAACCCTCAAAGAAAGTCAAGCAGGATGAAGCAAACTTCTTCTACTAGTCATGGTAACAATATTCTTATGTAACATAATCCTTTCACATACCATGTTTACATACATATCATGTGTATCTATTTCTTAGAATACAAGATGGTCAGTGTCAATGAAACAATACCTATGGAAGAAGAACACGATAAGGATTTCCATTACATTGACTACTAGTAAATGTATTTGAAAAGGATGAAGTATGTTGACTACCTTTGGTGACAATCCCTGTGGAAGCTATTAAAATTGTATATAAGTAACAACTTCCATGTGGCCTACAATCAGAACCAAACTCGAAGAGACCCGGAAGGAGTCAGACCATAAAGAAGTAAATAATCAAGAGGAAACTAGAATAGACTTGTGATACTTTACAGAAAGAAAGAAGGATGCATATGGAAGCATGGAATCTCTCAGAGGGAGGGAGTTGATTGTGGAATTACAAAAGAAGAGCATGCATATTTCTCATTCATGCATGAAGCTGGGATTAGGAGGGAGCTAATCCTCAATGATGTGATCCATTAAATAACTCGTGAAGACTATAAAGTATCTATCCATGTTCTTCATTAGAATTAGAAGTCATGATAAGCAGCACGTGTTCAAGTCTTCTTCGAAAAGAAGCCATGAATATCCTTGGTTGTCCATCTACATTTCTGTTCCTATGACAAAAAGAAGTTGGAACCTTCAGAAAGGAAGGGCATAGAATCTATAGAATATTCCATGGAATCCAACATTGAAGAGAAACATCAGGAAGAACATGAAGAACATGAAGATTCCAAGAAAGAAAGAAGAGTCATAACAACTAATTGAACCAATTATTATACTGAGAATCATAAGACTACCAACATGTTTTGAACCCACTAGAAGCA
>SNQJ01S0206105.1:8425-24827 GCA_010110895.2 Picea sitchensis | reverse complement strand
TGAAGCTACTTCACCTCCCAAACCTCTGATACACAATGTGGTGAGATTCCAAATCTCACGACACTCCTTCCTCCTCGATCAATGGTTCAAATTACATCACAATATTGTTTCTTGAGATTCTGTAGAGCAAAGGCCTCCACCTCCCAGCTCACGATACCCGACTTCATGAAATGGAGTGGCCTCGTAGTTTATAGATCTCGTGACTTGGGGTTTTGAAGTGAGAGGAACTCCCTCTCTCGGCTCATGATACCTAAGTTCGCAAAATGGACCAGATTGTTGCCACATGTCCTCAAAATGGACGGTCTTGATGCTTTTGGGATTTCACAGGTCAAGAGTCCTGACTCTTGTCCTTTGTGTCTCTTGGTAGCCAAAATTCCAAAATAGGTTTTTCGTTCCCCTTCTTCACATACAAAGATTAAACCTCGTGCAACTTCTTCTAGATATGACGGTTCATGACAACTCGACACTTCTCCACGAAGTGTCTCCACCGTCTGTTTCAGCTGCTCTCCTATATGACCTCATAGAGGTTAAACTCTGTGCGCCTTCCTCCGGATTTGATGGCTATCGATCCATGCGTTCAGATCTAATGGCCCAGATCTCTTTCTCCCTTGTGCATTTCTCCTGGGTGTCTAGACATGGTGTGAATGGTCCAGATCTCTTCCCCAGTGCCTGAATCAATGGCAGCTATAGCTCCCTCCTGAGCTTGCACTTCTTCCTGAAGTTGGAATACTTCCAAGTATCAAAGGTCTCGGCCTTTGTTTCTCTGTGAACCCTGTATCCTTGGGTATCACCTGCATCCTAAGGATGTTGTCCCACCTGATATTTGCAACTCTAAATCCTCCAAAGGGTTTCTCAACCTTCTGCACTCCTTGCAGTTATCGCGTTGTGTGCAAAGGCACTTTCCCTCCTGAGCCTTCTTCACTATCTGGAAAACCTCAAAGGCTTCTCAGCCTCTGCAACCTCTTATAGGGTCCCTGCACACACAGATGCTATCTGTCCTGATCTTAGGGACTTTAGAGTAAGTCCTCTCTTGCACACTCCTTGCGATACTGAGTATTTCACTAAACCTAGATCCGAAGTATTTCTTGTAACGAAATGTTTCATGACCTCCTGGCGTTCTTCTTCTCAATGCACACCTTGCAGATCCTTCCTTCACAGAGTGTTCAACAACTATGTAGGTGCCTTATTCTTCTTCACACTTGACACTTACAGAGTTTTCAGTAACTCTGTAAGTGCCTTCTTCTTGACACTTCTCTTTTCTCAGAACTCAAAATAGAGTCCTCTGGTGCACTCTATGCACTCGCTCAATGCCCTCCTAGAAGAGATTTACAGAACCTCCAATAGTTATGTTTCTTCTCTGTGCCTACCTTCGCATAGTTCCTCCTTCAGAGTATTCAATAAATCTGAGGGTTCTTTTGAGTCTATGAATTCCCCTAGTGTGCACTCCTTGCACGTTCTTTGTGACCCCGCAGAGTTCTGATGTGAACTCCTTACACTGGCTCCAGAACTTCCAGTGTTATATGGTGCACTCCTTGCACAGCCTAAAGAACCCAGACAGAAACCAACAAACTCACAAACAGATAGTAAAATCTATCTATAGCATACATCTACAACATGCAAATTACATTCAAATGCTTAACCATGCGTAGACAATTCATGGGCAGGAAAACTGCTCTTTGTATTCATCTCCAAATTTCTATACAAATGTTTAGAAATGATGGATTGTAACAAGTCTCAGCTCTGTCTCCCCCAAGACCTCTCTACCTGAGAACTCCTTTCTCTCTCTCTCTACTTTAATTTCCCCCCTTTACAAAATGAGGGCTCTCTTGAGCTTATTCTCCACCTCACCATCTTTGAGCTATCGCTATCACAGAGCAGCTTCATTACATAAATGGAAGTCACAGATCTGACTGATCTGGACTTAGTTGCAGGTAACCAATTAAAGAAACCTCAAACACTACCTATACAAAGGCATGGTCTGGTCTCTATCATCCTTACAACATTAAATTCAATTTAAAAAATTGGAAAATGAGAGGGCTACGCCTCTCCTTTTCATGAATGTGCATTGGATGTGCTTGTTGGATGGTTCTTATGCTAAGTTGGAGAAATTCTCCTGCATCATACTCCTCAACTGGAAAAATCATGATCTCCTTTTCTCCAGGACTAAAATCCACCTGGATCCCAAACTTTCCCTTGGAGTTTTCCATCTCCTCCTTTCCATCTATGCTACTATTGTTGCTGCTTCTTCTTCTTCCCTGCTTCTCTTGTAGGCTTCCTTCTACTCAGCCTCTCATTATTGGCAGTCTCTACTGCTAAACTCAACATCAGCCTTTTGATTTCCTCTATCACCTTGTCCAACTGCTCCCATGGCTGGCTATCCTTATGCATTCCTCTTTGCTGCAATTCCTTTATCTCAGTGGGTAGATCAACTTGATCCCCCGTACTATATTTATTTCTCTCTGTGGAACTAAGTGGCCACTCTACTGCAGACTCTAGCTTTGCAGTCTCCTCACTAAACTGTTGTTCAACTTCTTCCTATGGAATTTATGCTACTACCATTTCTCTTTGTGTTGGCTCAAGTCCAACTTTTCCCAGCTGCTCCTAGTGTTGGTATGCTCCTCCATCTACTTCCAACTTGATATGTTGGATGTGCAAGMTTTGCACTATCACCCTMTTCTCCAGGGCTTCCAATTCTTCATATAGATCAGCAAAATCCATGTTGTCTTCTTCCTCCTCTTCTACTTCTTCTGGAGMTTCCAATACCRCAGTGATTTCCTGTCCAGCTTCCTGGCTGAAAATTTTGAGCCATTCTATTGAATGCTCATCTTCTGCTTTTCGGGAAAACGTCAGTGTCTGCTCCATTTATTCCTCCATGAAAGTCTCTGCTGGCTGTCTGTCTTTTGTTGCTACCTCTGCAACACATACTTTTGCCTCAACTGGGCTACTTGGTAGGAATACTTCAATTCCCCCAATGATCATAATGTATCTCTGATCTTCTCCTGTCAGCACTCCTTGTTGATTTGAACTCTGCTCTGAGTTCATCTTCCCTCCCTTGCCCACCTAGCAGTATGGGAAGTTGTTTTTGACCACCTGGCAGTCTGTGAGATCCAGTGATCCCATCTCATTGCCCACCTGGAAATCTGAACTTTTATCACTACTCCTTTTACAATATGCGAGACCTTCTGCCGATCTCTGTCCATTGCCCACCTAGCAACTTGAAAGTTCACTTCTGCCCACCTGGAAGTTTATGAGATCAATCGATCCCATCCTCATCAGTACTCCTTGTTGACCCAAACCCATTCCTAAGTTCATGAGACTTCCAGACAGTCTAATCTGCTCTCCCTTGCTCACTTGGCAATATGGGATTTCTGCCCTACCCACCTGGTAGTTTACGAGATCTTCATCTAACCTCATACCATTTCCCTCCTGGAAATATGAATTTCCATGGCTGTCCTCCTGACAGTCCATGAGATCCTCCAATGATCTCATTTCATTTCCCACTTGGCAATTAGAAAAATCATTTTTTCCCTCCTCGAAGTTTATGAGATCTAAAACTGATCTCTCTTCCTCATCACTGAGGTTTCTCCAACTTCTGGCTCATAGATGCAAACCAACTCTATCTCACTAAGGCTTTCAACATACCTCAGCCACTTCTTCAATAGCCTTTGCTGTCTTTCAGCCAACAACTCCTTGACTGGCCACTTCACCTTCTTTTTCATGGGCCAGTCATATACCCATCGCAATTTTCCATTTTCTTGTTGCTACAGTGCAAGAACCTCTATCTTCAATCTTATCTTAGAGATTTCTTTGTCGAGCTCTGCCTTACTCATCTATTGGTAGTCTCCTCTTCTACCACGCTCATAGCCTTCAGTAGCCATTTTCTTCCCTGTCTGCCCTCCTGTCAAACCTATGGATCACTCTGCATCTAAGATCATCTCCATGTCCTCCTACAACTCACCTGGCTGTCTATTAACTATTGCACACCCTGCAAAAATCATCATAGAACATCAACACTCTTCTTCTGATTCCATGTGATGTCATCATAATTTCTCCCACCATATTTCCTTTACTTGTGAACAAAGTAACGATCTCCTCTTTTCTCTTTTGTCTAAAATCTACAGACAAAAAAACCACCTCTGATACCACATGACGTAGACCCCCTACCTCAGCAGGGTCCACTGACCTCTTGCTCTCTGGATCGATGTTCTCCTAAGATGAAATGGCTCTTCAGGCTCCTGATGGAACCCCCCTTGAATCGAATCCATAGGTCCTTTACGAACACCTGCCCTACGCAACTTAACATTAGGCATGAGCCTTACACCTCAATATGACCCCAACTAGACCTTAGCGCAAGCGCTTTCTCGCAACTCATGAGTTCGTGGGTCGAAGACCCTCGACTCCTCTTTCTCCAAACATCGATACCCGAGAAGCTATGGGGTATGGCTCCTTCCTTAACAGTGCAATCCATGTGTAACTATCAGCTAGGGCTAAGTACTAGCACCTCTTTGCAACTCCCGAGTTGGAGTGTTGAACTTTGGCACTCTCCCTTTAAGAAACTCTGAGAGGCGATGGTTGACTTCCTTTTCACACTTCTCGCAACTTGCAATCTCGTGAGTTGGAGTGTTGAGCCTTCCTTCTCCTCTTTCGTGAATCCACGATACACGATAGTCAATTATAGGTAGACTCCTTCCCTAGGCGATGTGTTTCCTCCATCCATCGCCTACTCCCACCTTCTATGTGAATTTTTTGTTTGCGCCACCTGTCAACCACGCAGTCCCACCGATCGGACACACCACGTATTCACACGAGTCTCGGCGCTTGGCACTTTACAACTTCAGCGATCAAAGTGCATCTCCTGAACCTCCTGAACCTTTGATACATGATGTGGTGAGATGCCAAATCTCACAGGTCTCCTTCCTCCTTGATCAATGGTTCAGATTGCATCACAATCTCACGACTCGGGATTCTGTAGAGAAAAGGCCTCCACCTCCCAGCTCACAATACCCGACTTCACGAAATGGACCGGCCTCATAGTTTTACGATCTCGCGACTCGGGGTTTTTGAAGTGCAAGGAACTCTGTATCCTGACTCTTGATACCCGAGTTCTCAAAATGGACCAGATTGTTGCCACCTCTCCTCAAAATGGACGGTCCTGATACTTTCGGGATTTCGTGGGTCAAGAGTTCTGACTCTTTCCTTTGTGTCTCTTGGTAGCCGAAATGCCAAAATAGGCCTTTTGTTCCCCTTCTTCACATATGAGGGTTAAACCTCATGCAACTTCTTCTAGATATGATGGTTCACGACAACTCAACATTTCTCCATGAAGGGTCTCCATCGTATGTTTCAGCTACTCTCCTGCGCGACTTCCCAGAGGTTAAACTCCATGCGCCTTCCTCTAGATTTGATGGCTATAGATCCATTCGTTCAGATCTTATGGACTAGATGTATTTCTCCCTTGTGCGTTTCTCCTGGGTGTCTAGACGTGGTGTGAACGGTCCAGATCTCTTTCCCAGTGCCTGAATCAATGACACTTGTAGCTCCCTCCTGCACTTGTGCTTCTTCCTAAACTTCGAAGAATTCCAAGTATCAAAGGTTTTGGCCTTTGTTTCTCTGTGAACCCTGTATCCTTGGGTCTCGCCTACATCCTAAGGATGTTGTCCCACCTGAGATTTGCAACTTTGAACCCTCCAAAGGGTTTCTCAACCTTCTGCACTCCTTTCAGTTATCTCTCTATGTGCAAAGGAACCTTCCCTACTGAGATTTCTTCACTCTCTAGAAAACCTCAAAGGTTTCTCAGACTATGCATCCTCTTATAGGGTCCCTACACACACAGGTGAAATCTCTCCTGATCTTAGGGACTTTAGAGTAAGTCCTCTCTTACACACTCCTTGTGGTACTGAGTATTTCGCTAAACTTAGATCCAAAGTATTTCTTGTAATGAAATGCTTCATGACCTCTTCACATTCTTCTACTCAATGCACACCTTGTGGAGCCTTCCTTCACAGAGTTTTCAGTAAATCTGTAAGTGCCTTCTTCTTGACACTTCTCTTTTCTCAGAACTCAAAATAGAGTCCTCTGGTGCACTCTATGCACTCGCTCAATGCCCTCTTGGCAAAGCTTTACAGAATGTCCAATAGTTTTGTTTCTTCTTTGTCCCTACCTTTGCACATTTCCTCCTTCAGAGCATTCAATAACTCTGAGGCTTCCTTTGAGTCTGTGAATTCCCCTAGTGTGCACTCCTTGCACATTCTTTCTGACCCCACAGAGTTCATATGCACACTCCTTGCCCTGACTCGAGAAATTCTAGTGTTCTATGGTGCACTCCTTGCATAGCCTAAAGAACCCAAACATAAACATACAAACTCACAAACAAATAGAAAAATCTATCTATAACACGCATCTACAACATGCAAATTACATTCAAATGCTTGACCATGTGCAGACAATTCATGGGAAGGAAAATTGCTCTTTGTATTCATCTCCAAATGTCTATACAAATGTTTACAAATGGTGGACTGTAACAAGTCTTGGCTTTGTCTCCCCCTAGACCTCTCTACCTGAGAACTCCTTTCTCTCTCTCTCTACTCTAATTCCCCCCCCCCCTTTACAAAATGAGGGCTCTCTCAAGCTTATCCTCTACCTCACCATCTCTGAGCTATCGCTATCACAGAGAAGCTTCATTACATAAATGGAAGTCACAGATCTGACTGATCTGGACTTAGTTGCAGGTAACCAATTAAGGAAACCTCAACCACTACCTGTACAAATCCATGGTCTGGTCTCTATCAGCCTTACAACATTAAATTAAATTTCAAAAATTGGAAAACGAGAGGGCTGTGCCTCTCCTTTTCATGAATGCGCGCTGGATGTGCTTGTTGGATGGGGCTTATGTTGAGTTGGAGTGATACTCCTGCATCTCATATTAGCACTATTACCTGATACTGGTGCTGCTAAAACCCTATTTTAACAGAGTTGCTTTTTACTTGTCCGCATTTGTACTAAAAATCTCAGTGGTTGTCCCTCTTATCTTTCCTTTTGAAGTTTTATCCATTTCATACCTCTGATGTGTATAAGTATATAGACAAAGTGAACTCCAGGTAAACAATATCTACCATCAAACCCTAAATTTCATGTTTACCCTATTTTTCACATACAAACTGTCCTAAGAATTTATAGAAGATGTTCTTCAAAGCAGTGATTATGGACAATCAACAAAACAAGAAAAATCACAAGGGGGGAGAGATTGTGAGGACTAAATTATATGACATGCAACTCATTAAATTTTAACTATTGTTCAAGGAAGCTTTTTAGAGGGTGGGTTATCTTAATTTTTGTCAAAATCTACAGAGAAGACATCCTAAAGTGGCCAAGGTGTTTGCACTAAATTTTAATGGGACAAATACTAAGGTGGGGATGTTGGATTTTGATGTTTTAGAGAATTTTGTATTTGTATCAACAAAGATATCTATATGTGGTGAGAAATGGTTTAAATCCATGTCATTAAACTCTTCCTTCTCAAAATATTTCCTTAAGCCTAAATATCAAGAAGAAAACATGTCTAAAGGAGTACCCAAAAGTCACATGTTGGAATGTTTTGATAAGATGCTCAGGGTCATCCATAGGTACTTCACATGTGAAGGGAGGTTCAATATGGTATACCAATACCACATAATATTATTGTTACACTTCACAGGAAAAGAAGCCATGAACCTTCCATTCTATCTTTTCAAGAGTATTGGTAAGATGTCAGACAGAGTCTAGGCTATGTCAAAGCAGGTAGATACAAGTTCTTTTTACGCCGGTCTTATCAAGATGTTACTAATGAAAGAGTTAAGGAAAACTAACATTGATTGGAAAAATTTCCTAACTACATCACATTTCCAGTTAGATATTTACCCTACACCATAGTCCAAAAGACAAACTCCTACCCTTGTTGATAGGATTGTGCATTCAAATTCAAGCAAGAAGAAGAGGGTGACCAGGAGTGATTAATCTATGAGGGATACTGATGAAGAAGAAACATGTGGTCCTTCACAACCTCCTAATAGAGAAATATCACCTGTGGTATATCCTATCCCCATGGAGATTCCTTCAAGCAAACCAATAATATTGAAAGAAAAAAGGCTTGTCTTTTCCCCACCATTTGTCGTAGACAAAGGAAAACCTAGAACACCTTTTATTAGAGAAAAAACCAAGTAGCATGTCCTCATGAAAGATGATACATCAGATAATTCAGACTAGTAAAAATACAAATCTCAGTCTTCTAAACATCCCATAGAAGTTATTGACATCAACACTCCTTGGCATGAAAGAAACATTACCTTCAAAAGGTTGAGGAGGAAACTACTTATCTGTGCACACAAATGTGATTTCATTGCACCATAACTAGTTGCACGATGGATAAGTAGTTGCACCATAAGTATTGAGAATGGTGCCCATCTAGTTCTCTTGCTTAACCTTTGGAATGGATGCAGTATCACAAAACACATTGTTCTTCATAAATCAAGGCAACACCATGGATAGAAGCATGGGTTCCCACTTCCAAATCCCATCGGCTTCTCTTGGAGTCCTTTACACCATTTCTAGACTTGCTTTTGTAACATTATAAGATCTGTGGATGGTGCCACTGGGTAGAATAATGAGAGGAAATGAACGAGGATTAATCATCCTCCAAAGAATTGTAACTAGCTTGTTCTTTTCAATATTGTGCATGGTGATTGCATCTCTAACAGAAAATAAAATAATCCAAGTAGCAGAAACTCATGGCTTACTTGACAGCCCCAAAACTACAATCCCTCTCAATGTTTTCTTGTTAGCTCCACAAATTTTTTTGGAGGGAATAACAAATGTGTTTACTCTAGTAGGATTACATGAATATTTCTATAATGAATCCCCTGATAGCATGAGAAGTTTGGGTATTTCCTTATATGTGAGTGTTCTGGGAGTCTCCATCTTTCTCAAGGGTTTTCTCATTACCTTAGTGGAAATAATAAGAAAAAGAGGAGGGAATCAAGGTTGGATAGTCAATAATTTAAATAATTGTAAGTTGGACTATTTTTACTGGCTTTTGACGATACTGAATGTTTTCAATTTATGTTGTTATGTTTATATTGCCCACATATATACATACAAGAAAGTGAAGCAAATTGTAACCAAAAAAATGGATGTTCTATAAGCTAGTCACTAACGGATAATGGACGATGGAGAGTAATGGAAATTAATATGTTTCCTCTCCACTTGAACTGGGTAGTGCATACAACACATGCCATAGAAAAACATGTTTCCTCTCAATAATTTCATCCATCGTGCAACTAATTATGTGTGCACATAACTATTCTTCTGTGTGCACACATTATGTATCCCAAAAATTTGGGTGCCAACATATCTCTAGTGTATCTCACTATAGGTCCATCAAAAGTATTTAGAGTGAGTAATCTTTTGATAAAGAATTTAATTCTACTTCCAATAATTTCTTACACTTGAAATTTGAGTAAACATATAATGAGATAAGTCGAAAACACAATTTAAAAAAAAATCATTCATTCCCTCCAAAACTATTTACCCTTATGGTTGACTTCATCATCTTAAATCCTATTAGTTCTTTCAAAGTCGATATTTATAGCGCATTTTTTATGCTCATGTTTTTACGTCAAAATGTATCTAATGGTAATTTTGGCTTGTGTTGTATTTTTTCATAATGTCTATATCCCTCTAGTATTCAAATCATTCTCTATAAGGGTCTTGTGTGGTGGTTCAAGGATGTGTTCATGGTGTTATGTCTTGAGAATATTTGTGTTCCAATGAATTTTTTTTATGATCTTAAATAGGGATTTGTTATTACCACAACAAGATCCCTTTTATTTTTCTTACCAAAGAAAAAGGAAAGGGCCCCTCTACGAAAATTTGAGCTCTAATGCCTAATCCTCTACTACTATGATCCTACTCAATAATTTCTATCTACTTTGAGGGGGTTAGGGGTTTAGACATTTATTTACTCTTGATCTTTGAGGAGGTTTTCCATGACCAATAATCTCTTTGATATTGTAGTTTCAGGTGTTATATATTTGATTTATGATGTTTCCTTAATCCTTCTGTGATGAGATTGACAAGTAGTCCTTTGATCATTTTGCATTAATTGGTTTTAATAGAATTAAGGTATTTTTTGATCCTATATGACTACATGGATTAATGGTATATTTTGTGACTTGAAGAGGATTTTATTTTAAGGATCTGTTGTTTCCTTATGCATCAAACTATATTATCATCTCACTACATCATGGACAAGAAAATGGTCGGATTGAATGTTGATCTTATTGTTACTTTGTGTCTTGTACCTATTGTCAGCATATTCATGCTCAATGTCTCACATGTTATTAAATTTCATTAGATTCTAAAATCCATAACTAGAATCAGAGGATCTTTAATCTTTTCCAAGAGTTTGAAATGTTATTTTCTAAGAAAAACATTTCTGCAGATATTTCATGGCACTTCGTTGTTGAGAAAAAATGTGGTCACCTCAATTTTATGCTCTTTGGAGTAATGAAAAAAATTCAATATTATATGAAATAAATTTTGAATGATCATAATATCATGGTGTATCCCCCAGTCTCATATTTTTCATGTATTTTGCAGATTGAAAATCCAACTCTGTATGCTCAACATATCCATCTTTTTGTCTAGAAGAGCACTTATTCCATGTGAAACACAACTATTTTCACTCTTAGCACTAAGTTTCATCTCTTATCCTTAGTATCATTCTTAGTACTTGGTATTGGAATACTTTATATTCTCACTTATCCGTACTTATCACGAGAAGAGAAAGGGAATGCCAACTTTCAGTTCTTTCATTCTCTCATAATAGTTTTTCTTCTCATTCACTTTACCATACTTAGTCTTATATATTTTTTCCATATTCCACTCCCCCCCTACACCCATCCAAACAATCCATTATATTTACTTACTTTATTTTAATTAACCCTTTCCCTTCTCTTCAATCCCATTCCTGTACCCATGATCCCCTTAGTTTGACCGATCCATTTCCATTACTTAGTCTATTCCCCATATTCCCTTCCACATCTCTTCACTCCACTCTACCACCACCTCTTATCCCCTACATTCCAGTTTGATCATGTCTCTTCCCTCATTAGTCCTCCTACCTCACTTATCCTCTCATCCATCTCCCATACTATTCCCTTTCTTAATTTATTTTCCATTCCCCCTTTTCTCACTCTTCCACATACACCCTCACCCCCACGAACCCACTACACTGCAACACTCCTTATCCCTCCATGCCTGATTCCACTAAACATATGATCCCCTCATGGTGACACAACAATCTACCCTCGTGAAACTTCATTGTCCCACCATACCTCCCCCTCTCTTCTTGCTCATCTCCTACCATCCCATACTTAACCTTTTTCCTAATTTTTATTCCACCTATCACATTGAAACACATGGAATCTTATCCACCCTATCCAACTGATACATGTGGAGACCAATAATATCATGACATGTGTCATATTATCTTATTATGACACATGGGATATGACTGAGTGTTGACTGGGAGATGACATGGATGTTGACTGGACATGTGGGCCATCAAACTTTTTATTAAGTCATGAATTTTCCTAACACTTGACCTCCATAATATGTTTTTTTCCCACACGAAGAGTATGGAATATTTTTAATTATAAAAACCAACATTTCAACTACCACAATTCATGTGGGATTAAAAAACCAAGAATAAAATGAAGGGCTAGGATTGATCCACAAATTTGATGAACAAATGTTGAGCAACAACCTTCAAAAGTTCATAAGTCAAGTTCCCGGTGCCCGTTTTGGTAAAAAGTTACCTTGTTGGAAAGGTAATTTGATGAGGAAGAAAATGGGATAGGTTTCAAGATCTCTGGACAAAATTTTCACAAAAATTAAAATAAAAATCAACTATGTTTGCATAACTTGTTGGTAAATCTGCTTCAAACCTGAACTTCCTCAGCCTATCACTTGAGATCCAGACTTCCAAAATTAGCTCAGGAGGAATCATAGGAAAAAGAGAATGATGAATATTTCTCATAGGATGTTTTTCATGGATAAAAAGTCAAATATCATGCGCTTATAAATTTAAAACAAAGTCCACTTTTTGAAAAGGAGGTCAACTTGAAAATTTGGAAATAAAAGTTTATTAAATGGATTTTATAAAAGATGAAATGGATCTCACTTGGATGTATGAATTACAATGAGTTAATTTCATTAGTGATATTTCAATGACGAATTAATTAAAGAAATTTAATCCAAAAGGGACACATGTGGAAACTTCTATAAGGGAAAAACCCTAACTACTTCAAGAAGCATTGGAAACAAACTTTAAAAGAGAGAGAACACCATCAAAGAAGGGTGAGAACATTCATATTTTAAAAGGTTTATCCATTAGTATGTAGACAAGTCTCTAATCAACAAATAAATATATCCATTTTTCTTCTTCTTCTCCTTATTCTACACTATTTTTCTCAAGGCTTTATGCTTGCATTTTTGAACTGAACATAAGGTTGATATTTTTGAGTTCCTTTCTTGTATTCTTCATAGAATCTTTATCTAAAAATATCATGGAGTATTTTACAAGACATATATGTGACTAATAAATGTAAGGTAGGATTATCTAAATGATTCATGGAGGTTCAGTTCTTTCATTTGGAAAGCTTTATTTATGAGCATTACTCAATTGGTTTATTGAAATGCTTTGTAGTGTTGAATATATTTTACGAAACTCTACCGAGTACTACTTTGGGGTGTAAATTTAATTATTTTTCAAACTCTGAGTTTAGGAAAATGATATTTTTTAAGTGCACCTATCATATTCATTTTTGTTTTGAATTCAATACTCATTTAAATTTCTCTGAAATGATCAACATCATTTCACTATTTTTCTTGTGATAGGATATATTTGCATATTCTGTTTTGCATGCGTTTAGGAGGGTTTTAATAATTAATTTGAGCACACTTTTTTTGTATATTGAACCCCTCCTCTATATTTTTATTGTCAAATAGTTTCTTGGTCCATTTACAAGAAAATGTTGCATTCAAAGAAAAATCCGGTTATCAAGAACCTTTTCATATAAAAATGAAAGAAATAAATATTTGGAATTTTTCGTTTGGCATTCTCCCATTTGGAAGTTCAATCCAAGATCATCAAGATACATATTTTGGACAATTATATAGGAGTACCACCTCTATGAAAACATGTGGGAATTTTATCCTCATGAGGTTGTTGTTGAGATTTTGACCAATCTAAACATCAATATTTTTGGAGACTCTGTTGGGGAGAGAAATGTTTTCAAGAAATCTGATACTTTTTTAGGATAAGTTACTATTTTAAAACTAGAAGTTGTTTGGTTTGAAGTTTTTAAAGAATATATATATATATATATATATATATATTCAAGATGAAATTGGTTCTTGAAAATCTTGTTCAAGGAGAATTAAATGGTCTTGAAGACATGTTGTTTAAATTTCATTCACAAATCAACTGTGACAACTTCTACAAAACCATAAAATATTTGGGAGGATGATCTCCTCGACGACTCCATCATTGGAACTCTATATTTTGAAGAAAAATTCCTTGGTGATCCCACCAAAAATATTTCAAAATTTCAAGATGATATACATGAATATTCCTATGAGGAGTTTCTTTCATKCCATGAATATATTTTTCCTTCTCCATCAATCCCAATGAAAGTTGTTTAAACTACAATAAAGRGAAAAACTACCCAAAGAAAGAAACAGTTGTATATAAGTTCACTCGATTTGTAAGGAGAAGGTTATCCCTTGCCGAATATTTCCATGGACAAGTTTTGCATGTTCTTTGGAAATACTTCAGAGGATGCATAGAAAMATTTGATTAAGTTTGTTTTTTCATAAGATATTTATAATCTGGTTGAATATGATATTGCATGTCAATTATTCATCTTAACTCTAAAGGAAAATACTAGTGAATGGTTTTATTCACTGTTGGTTGGAACCATCACTAGTTGGGATGTATTAGAAAATTTATTTATTGAGAAATATTTCCCAAGGAGAGATCCATATCCTCTTTTCCCTAATTTGGTTAAAATCCAAATGAAGAAGGAAGAGACMGTCAAATATTTCACTTTCAGATTCATGAAGGTTCTTCATGATATTCCTTAAGAAATGTTTCCAAATGATGTTATTATTTTTATTTTTTTATGAAAATGCCTTACCCGCGAATCCAATATTTTTATTGAAGTAAGAAGAAAGTGCAACTGCAAAGAGTTAATGCAACGAGATGAAGTCATGGAAATAAATTTTCATGAAACCGATGCTAATATATTAAAATTCCCAATAATGATCCAAGACTACGGAGGAATGGATTTAGAATAAATTTTGTTGAAATATTTAAAATTGTTTTTTCAGATCTTGTTTTTGAAACATAAAATAAGAAACCCAAAGTTTCAATCTAGGAAGACTACCATCCTCTACATGCTCCATTGGATGGAAATTTCAACCTCTCATGTGATCAATTTGAGAGTGATTATTATAATGAATTTAAAGATGAACTTAAATAACCTCCACTTGATGTACACATGGATTTCATTCAATATAATCATAATGAAAATGTTGCAGTAGAATCTCAAATTTTTCAACCAATTTATGCAAAACCACAAGAAGAATGTTTATATTATATTATTAAGAGTAATCATCATCATTTTACATCAAACTTTTATGATGTTGATTGCTTGTCTGAAGTAGATTTTAATGAAGAAGATATATTCCAATAAAAGAAGGGAATTTGCAACAAGAGGATCCTTGGGTGACATGTTTTTTTTGAAGATAATAATGATTTTTTAACAATAAAAGACGGTCTTATAGTTCTTCACAAATATTCAGAGAAAATTTATCTTTGCAACCTCACCATGGAAACAAAATCATTGCATGAAGGAACGATACTTTTAATACATTGTTAATGAATCAAGAATCTTGGATGTGGTCAATGATAAGGAGAAATCTGAAGAACTTTTCAAATTGGAAGGTTTTCATCCAACCAAAGATAGTCTCACTCCTAATAAACCACCAAGAGTTGATTTTATAGAATCATGGTTCCAAATCATTATTGGCCAAGAAATTCATAAGATTTTGGGCACATCTAACTCATTTTTATTTCAATATTATTTGAGCATACTCTTCACTTCTTGATAAAAACACTGATATGTTCCCCAATTTTGAGTTCATTCCATATATCAAATGGATTCTTGAATGGATCCATTGGAAATACAATTACACTTGAAAAGTGTCCCTCTCCTCCAAGTAGGATAGGGTAGGTAGATGTTGTGTGTGCATAAGTTTGTTGCTTCATTGTAAGTTTTTTGTAATAAAGCAATTGATAGATAGAGACAATGTTGAAGATGAATCCATGACCCAATGGAGGAGAAATTACAAGAATTTATTTTGAATATAACTCCATAGCTCAATGGAGACGGAATATGCTCTTCATATTATGGTTTTCTTAGCAACCCACATGGGGTCACTGTCCTACAATTGTATCCAATTGTTGATAAAAAAATGTAGTCACCTCGATTTTCCACTCTTTGGAATAATAAAAAAACTTTGATATTAAAATAAATAAATTTTGAATGATCATCACTTCATGGCGTATTCCTCAGTCTTATCTTCATCACTCATTTTGTGGATTCAAAATCCGAGTCTGTATGCTCAAGATATCCATGTCCTTGTCTAAAATACCACTTCCTCCATGTGCAACACAGTTGGTTTCTCTCTCGGCACTAAGTTTCCTCTCTTATACTTAGTCGGATTCTCGATAAATAGTCTTGGAATAATTTCTAGTGTTTCTTCTCCATACTTAGCATGAGAAGAGAAAGGGAGTGATAAGTCTCGGTTCTTTCATACTATAATAATAATTTTACTTCTCATTCACTCTACCATATTTACTATTATTTTGTATTTCCATATTCCACTCCCCCCTACACCTTCCTGATCGATTCTTTCTCTTTACCTACTTTATTTTACTTATCCCTTTTCCCTGTCTTCACTTCCATTCTCATATCCTCGATCCCATCCGCCTGGTCGATCCATTCCATTTACCTAGTCTATTCCTCATATCCCCTTCCCCATCTATTCAGTCCACTCCTCCCCCACCTCCTATATCCTACATATGAATTTCATCCTATATCTTACGACATCACTCCTCCTAACTCTCTTCTCATCTCATCCATATCCCATACACTTTTCTTAATTTATTTTCCATTCCCCCTTTTCTCACTCTCCCACATACCCCCTCACCCTCATACACCAAATACTCCACATCTGATCCGCTCATAGAGTCATGACACTCCACCCTTGAGATACTCCATCGACCCACCATACTTCCCCC
>SNQJ01S0206104.1:31249-47600 GCA_010110895.2 Picea sitchensis | reverse complement strand
TGTTTTCTCCATGCACCATTATGTACTAAACTTGATTATAAGACTTTTATCTAAGATGGTTGGTACCAAGTCATCAATCATTTGATCATCTATTCACTAACTAGACAAATTGGAGTTCATGATTGATCTAAGTGCAACAATAGATACCCAACACATAGTGTCATACATGCCAATAGGTGCCCATATTCTGTGTAGCCTGCTCCAAGTAGACCACCTCAGTATGCTCCAATCCTTTGTTACAAATATTTTTTCACACACAAGTGACAAACCCTTCTCAATAAGTGGTTAGCGACATATTGATATATCTAAGATCTAAATTGTTTTATTCTTGACTTAATTTCATTTTAACTATGAAATTAATTTCATTTTAATTATGAAAGCAATGAGAAAGTGAGAGGAAGGAGAGAAGGAGTAGAACTAGTATTCCTTCCAAGGATTTGTTGTGTGATGTGAAGGGGTACAAGTAAGAGGACATGTAACATCTAAAACACCAAAATATCAATCACAATTGTCCAAATGTAAAACAACAACCATACCTTTACTAATTCTAAAAAAACGTTATTTCATAACCACAAATCTATAAATTAAACTTGCAAATTGTAACGATAGCAAAGCAAGAATTGAAAGATGACTTCAAAATATAATAATGAACTTAAACATTGAAATACATATGATTCATAACATGACAAAGATTCGGGGTGGGGTGGGATGGGACAAAGCTTATTAACATAATTTGAAAGCAATTACACCATCTTATACCTTCATCTAAGGATGACCTTCATATCCTAAACCTAGCCTCTTTTGATTTTAATTATTTATTAGAATGCACAACATCTTCATAGCATAAACATGGAACAAAGTGAAATCTAATAAAAAATCTTAGCTAGCTTTTTCTTGAACATTGCCACCAATATTCGATAGCTTGCTTATTTAAGAGTTCAACATGTTACTTGCGGGAATTGAACATGGGTGGGGGAAAACACCAACATCCCTGAGCACAAACCACTGAAACTAAACCCAATAAACTTTTAAAGACTACTAATTAGATTTGGTTTGTTTGTATTAATAAAAGTTATGAACTATTGTATTATTTTCTTAAGTTTAGTGGCACATTGTTAACAATTACTCCTCTCAAAGGTGCATAGTGAATCGATCATAATAACATTATAATGATAATAAGAATGTTATAAATGATAGTAAACATGCTTTCATGTTAAAAATTTTATTAATCAAGATGATAGAAAAGCTATGATTTAGCATTAATGAAAATAACATATACTCACAAATTTTGGTATTTTTATCAAAAAAAAACACATCTATATTTGTGTCAAAAGAAAAAAAAATTATAATAGTTTTTTATTTGTTGTTTTCTTTTTTCATTTTGAACTAGGCTTCATGGAACCAAGTTCATTTATGTATATTGCATCAACATATAATCTTGTGGCCATAATTATTCGAACATAAGAATGAACAATTTTTTGAATAAATGAGAAACACTTATGAGAAAAGACTAATTCTCTTTGTGATAGTTCAACAAAAATTACAATTCACAACAAGGGTATCCATGTTTTCTTCCATTCGTATTTTCATCATTTGCTTACATAATTTTATAATGCATCTATGTGACTACTGAGTAAATTGTGTTTCTTGAATGTGATTTTGTGATTATTTAATCTAAGAGTGGCAATTATGTTTTAGACATAAAGTGATATGACTATTCATCTTCTCCCCGATACTAACGACACTTGATATGTGGATAAACATTGATTGATCCATAATCTGCATTTAAATATGATGAAGGGTCATCCATTGATAATCAATTGTTGAGGGATGTTCATGTGATCTTTTTTTTGCATTAATATATTACTTCAAGTAGCCATGTTAGTTGGGGTCATGCATCGTTTCTAACTTTGAGGGTTTATTTCCTTCCCTTCTTTTTTTCAAGCTTGGTCTCCATGCATGCTTACCCCATAATCCCTTGTTTTGGTTTGCAAACAATTTCATGTCACCACTTCACACAAAAAAATCAAATATTTCCAAAATAATTTTGAAACCTTATATGCCTGAGATTAGATATCAATTAGTCTACCTAAAAAATGTAACTTTTCCTCCCTATTTTTTATTTTCCATAATCACACAAGGGGCAAGGCAAAGAACATGCGTAGATTATAATAGGTTTTTCTACTCTTTTGTTTCCTAATTTGTCAACATCACAAAAGGTGTAAGGTAAAAAGCATACCAAATTGGAAATGAAACAACTAATAATAATAAAAATAATAAAATGATATATTAAAACCATATAAAATAGATTTAAAAACACTTAAAAATGAAAATGTTTAACTTTAGATTTGAAATGTTTATGCATGCACACTTTATCATTTATATACTATTATCCATATCTTCAATGTTGCATTTATATCTTCCTTCTATTTATATATTTTTTTCCTTTATATGTACCTAGAATTCATTTATTTGTTTGCTTTATATGATTTTTTTACATTTTCTTATTGTAAAATTTCTATTTACTTATTTGTTGTTCAGCAGTTCCTTACATTCCTTATCTTTTTTTTAATGCTAATTCTTTCTTACATTTAGTAACCTATTTACAAAATTGATTCTTTCTGTTACTCTACTCACAGTTCCCTCTTTCTTACCTTTAGCAACCTATTTACAAAATTGGTTCTTTCTGTTACTCACAGTTCCCTCTACTATATGTCTTCCTTTCCAAAAAGACATTTCGTTGCATCACTACACACTTTTACCTTTATGCTCTGCAATTTGGCTCACATAAATATGTCCCTATTGTTACCTTTCTTGTTTTCAACTTGTTAAAAAATCCAACTATACATATGCAATTCACCTTTGCATACATGACCTTTTTTCCACCTATGCTCATTTATGTCATTGATGTTCATGCATACTTTCTTTTCATATTCTTACATGTTTATGTTTATTTGTTTTTCACTCTCCCCTTTCATCTATAGGGTTTCACTTTTAAAGTGTTTTACTGCTTCAAAATGTCTACCCAATTGGATGAACATGCCATCGACTTAATCCTTGCACTGCCATCCGAAAAGTAGTCATTCCTACATATCATTGATGTTGAGCCAATACACTATTCAAAGTGAAACCTTACACTACTACACTTCTATCTTTGATGGCACGCACATGAAATACATAATGTTGTCGAAAAAATTTAATGGCCTTATTTCTTTAGGAACACTTCAAAAGGGTTTAATTATACACCTCAAAAAATGGACTTGTGCAATTCTTAACCAATGCATGTAAGCTTCCTTTGTCATTTATAATATGCTTGAAATACTTGTTTCACCACATGCCAACTACTCATTTGTTTTTTGATAATTTATATTTTCCATACAAGACTATCATACCACAACACTTGTGTTGAGGAGGTTGGATTCCCTTTATCTCAACATGAGGGATTACACCCGAGGATGAGGCCCAGTTAGACTCTTCCTTGTTTGGTATAGTATAATCCTCTAGATTAATGCTCGACAGTCGTTTGATGGGTTGTAAGAGTTATTAAATTCACTTCTTCTTCTTTCTATTTTTGGATTTGATTTTCTTTATACATAAAATGAAATTACTAAAGCGTTAAAGAGGAATTCCCGAGGGGATAACCTACCAAGTAGGGCATAATAACAATTATATGCATCTTCAAAGAAACAATTCTAAGAACCAAACACTTGAAAGCAAGATGTGGAAGAATGTAAATATGTGATTTCTCTTAAAGATAACTTTTAGAAGAGATGTAAGGATTCCTCTTGAAGAGCAAGTGTCTTCATTACAAAATCATCTTTCACTTTGAGGCACTTATCATGCTCCTCCAAAAGGTATTTTCTTAAATTCATTGCTCCCCCAATTTCCTAATAGTACTGCACTTGATTCTTAAGGGAGGCCACTTCTTTTTTGACCTGCTCTAGTTCTCTTTCCTCAGCTACAACTTTGTCTAGCGAGGCATGAGATATGTCAAAACCTATTGAAAAGAGTTGGCTCATCTTTTCCTTCTTGGTGTCTATTACCTCCTCATAAGTACACGGTACACTATTACTGATCTGAACCCGGGGGGTGATTAGTTTCCAATAATTATTTGATCCTGTCACTCCTTCAAAGGGTCAATTATAGATCGTTTTACTTGAACGAATTGCAATTAAAGGTATAGTTGAAGTCTTTATAGGCTTGAATCCAAAGTGAATAAAAACCTCTTTAGATTCCTTATGTGTTATATGTCATGATTGCATTTTATATGATATGTGCGGAAATTCATGGAAAAGAAACATAAGAACATAATACACATAATAGATATGACACTTCCCTTGATAACGGAGTTCACCCGATGTGGGCTGCGTCTCCGGGTCATGCTCCAAATCTTGACTGCTTTATTCTCCTCGCTATAATGATGTCTTTCCTTTACAAGTTGTAAGGCGAAAAGTCCCTTTTCGATGACGGCAACAAGAGATCGGAATGTGATCAGGAATGTTTAGAAGCTTCACAAGTCTCATGCTCATAAGGCATCCATGACGCTGACATGGACATCATTCCCACAAACTCAATACAGAAAAAGAGGAAGAATAATAAATGACCCCCATCATCGTGGAGCCATAGAATGACTTAGATTTGCTGCTCAGATCCAATCATAGATGAAGCCTGATAGAAAGATCCTGAAACTACGAGATTCTTTATTGCTTCATTGGTCACTTATCATCCAAGTGCCACAAATTCTCTGTCACATATAGCTAAACTGTTTATGTGCAAGAAGAGAAAAAAATAAGCAATAGAAGGAATAAGTTGGTCTTGTTGTCCTGATGCAGCCTCTCCATGCTCCTGCAGACCTGTATCAAGCATACTATGCTGCAACATTTAATGACAAAACAACATAATGAAAAGAATGCTTACAATGGCTTCTTCAGAATTTAGCCTGTTGATCGGAGTCTCTACTACTAAAACATACCTTGCCATTGGATTCACATCATCGAATTACCCAAAAATGACTGTCAAAACGTCTCCATCGGACACTTTCACCTTCAAGCCTCCTCTGGTTCTCTGCCTCGATCTACGTGCAAAAATATACAATTAATAAATTGTACTCTGCATTGGAATTTGTGCTTGGTATGGATTCGTATAGGCTAGGCGCACCTCCCCTGTCCATGGGCAAACTGATCATTTAAGTTTAAAGTCCGACGGACTACCCAACAGAGTCCTTTGGCTCAACGGTTGTCGGATGCTATGTAAGGCTTTTGGTTGGGGGAGGTCCCGAGGTCAAGTCCATGGGTCTCCCCTTTTGGGCTTGTAGTTACAACAACATATATATATGGTTTAAACCATCACCAATTTTGGAGTATAGTTTATATATGTCAGAGTTGGATTATACGGAAGGTCGACCACTAGATTTGGTGGGACCTCTGCCAGATTTGGTGGGACGCTTTTTATTTTTGAAATTTTGGTTATGGGCCCTCATTGGGAATTTTTCCACTACCACATGGCAGCCCCTGACTGGGCGACATGGCACCCAACCATTGGCTGAACCTGGTACAATCATCGCCTATGTGTCTCTGTCACATGTCGCCCGACTATTGGCACATGTGTCGACCTGTGATAGGACCACGTGGTTGCTCCTGGGTGGCACCACATGGCATCACCTAGGTGATCCAACTGGATATTGGTGGCCACCCACCTTTTTCAACCGGCTAAAAACACTTTTCTGGCAATTTTGGTAATTTACTATTTTTAGCAGTTTTTTCGGGTCCCAAACTTCTGGGGAAGTTTTGAGGCCCTAAACGACATTTTTCGAGAAAACGGGGAGCATTTCTCACACAAACGTTGTAGTCCTCGGATAGATCTTTCTAACAGTGTATCAAGCGCCCCAAACAGAGATCGTATGCAAACATTACGCCCCCGGGAATTCGACGTATCAACTACCTCCATCGAGGCCTGCAAACCTTTTGGCTTTTCATCTTCTGGGGTTAGGGTTTTGGATTTTTCTTATGTTAAAAAGGCCCTTAGAGACTCATTGTAATCATATTCTTGCGAATACGAGTAGCCGTCACATCTCTTCTCAAAGATAAGCTTCCACCATTCTAGCAAGTCTTTCACTCTGTATTTTTACAGTCTCTATACATTTATTTCATTAATAGAAATTGTGTATTACTGTATATCTGTGACTCTTGTTATATTTCCGATATATCTCTGTTATATTGTTGTCTCTCTTGCAATATCTCTGAATATTTTTTTGTTATATCTCCACTCTCATTTCGTGCCAAAAATAATCCGGATCAGTGGTATCAGAGCAGGCTACTCTTGATCATTTTTCAGTGCATGTCCCCGACGAGGTCTGACTATAGCAAGTTGGGTCTCGAGATTGTCTCTCTGGAGGACAATCGTTCTTGCACAACCAAGAAACCCTCAATGGCAAAAGAAAATAAAAACGATGGAGAAGATGATCCTATCAATATGTTGCTTGAGCAAGCTCTCATGCGATGGAGGGACGAAATGATGGAGAATTGTTCCCACATCCTTCAACGTCTGCCGATAGCAACATGCGTATCTTCATCAAGCAACCACTTTGGAAGCACCTCGCCTTTCAAGGTACAAGTTAATTTTGATATTCTTGTATTTGAAGGACAGATAGATGCAGAAGCTCTAGACAAATGGTTAAATCTGCTAAAAGGTTATTTATGTGTTCACAATTTTTCCGACAGAGAAAAGATCACCTTCACACTCCTTAAAGCTCTCCCTCATGTCAAACATTGGTGGGAAACTTACTGGGAGCAAAGTTCCACAGAGGAGTCTGGAATATATGGGGCCGAGCCCACTTGGGATTTTTTTTGTGGATGTGGTAAAGAAACAATATTATCTTGTTGGCAACTATGAGGACCAATACATGAGATGGACCACACTGCAGCAAGAGAGGGGCCAAGAAGTTCCGAAGTTCACCAATACCTTCCATACCTTGCGCACCAAGCTGGGTATCAAATACTCCGAATGACATCTGGTTCTAAAATACTGTGGGGCTCTACACAAATAAATCCAAACTAAAATGGATTTTCTGGACATCTCATCACTCGGTGTTGCTTATCGATATGTTGTTAAAATCAAACAAAAATTTAAGCACAAGAATAAATGAGAGTTTGGGTCTACAAATCCGCAACAACCAAAGTATGATAAAGACATCCCTAACAAACAGTCTCTCAAATACCAGTCCAAGCCACAGGAAAAGAAGGGTCACGGGAAGACAAAGAAGGACACCGAAAAAATGGTGCGATTTCCACAAAATCCCCTGGCACAACACCGATGAATGTTGCTGAAAACAATCATTGGTGGCCCAGATCAAAGACAAGGAGTTGAACCTTGATTCAGAATCTGATTCTGAAAATACTGGTAAAAGACAGATCATCGACGCAGACCCCACTTCTATTGTCGCGATCGCAACAATTCAACAAGAAGAACCAACAGATCCTGAAGAGGGGTAGCACCTTTTTCATTCACAGATGTGGGTGAAGGGGAACCCTCTACATTTTATTGTTGATAGCAGAAGCCAGAAGAACCTCATCTCAACAGAGGTCGTCAAACAGTTGGGATTGTCAACAACACCACACCTGCAGCCATACAACATCGGGTGGCTTCGCCAAGGATGAGATCTTCATGTCAGCCAGCAGTGTCGATTGTCATATGGCATCTAGACCTTCAAGGATGAGATATTGTGTGATGTTGCCCCACTAGATGTCTGTGATGTTCTGTTGGGCCAACCATATATGTGGAGATGCCATGTTGTTTATGAGTCTTGACCCCGTAGTGTCATTGTTACTTTGGGGTGTCATATCTACAAAATACTAGAGGTAGTTCCAACTATTGTTCCACCTAAATAGTCCTGCAAGGTAGTATCTCATACTGCAAAATTCAACTTCTTCACAATCTGTTCAAAAGGGGAACAGAAGGATACTCCAACCACTACAGCCTCGGCCCAAGCACCTTTTTTCCAATAGAAGCAGGTCAACAAGGTTGCAGGAAAGCGCAAAGATTCCTCCTGCACACAGTCATCTCATGTAGCCAAACTGGTTAAAAAGGTCCAACCCTTCCAGCCACATGTTCGTGACAACCGTCAACAAGCTAAGCAACACAACTTCTCCAACAAGGTAGGCAGCTCATCAAGATGCAGATTCAGCAAACGCTTTTCCCTCTCCCCTAGGCACTCAATGCAATGGAGACCATTTCTTCCTTAGGAGGGAGGATTGATCCAGGTGGATATCGATGGCCACCCACCTTTTCCAATTGGTTCAAAACACTTTTCTGGAAATTTTGGTAATTTACTATTTTTAGCAGTTTTTTCGGGTCCCAAACTTTCGGGGCCATTTTGAGGCCCTAAATGACTTTTTTTGGGAAAACGGGGAGCAACATGGAACAAAGTTGGATGTTGCTCACACAAAAGTTGTATTCCTCGAATAGATATTTCTAACAGTGTATCGAGCACCCTAAACGAAGATCATATGCAAAAGTTACGCCCCCAGGAAGTTGACGTTTCAACTACCTCCTTCAGGGCCCGCAAACATTTTGGTTTTTCATCCTTTGGGGTTAGGGTTTTGGATTTTCCTTATGTTAAAAATGCCCTTAGAGCCTCATTGTAATCATCTTATTGCAAATATGAGTAGCTGTCACATCTCTTCTCAGAGATAAGCTGCCACCATTCTAGCGAGTCTTTCACTCTGTATTTTTACAGTCTCTGTACATTTATTTCATTAATAGAAATCGTGTTTTACTATATATCTGTGACTCTTGTTATATTTCTGATATATCTGTGTTATATTGTTGTCTTTCTTGAAATATCTCTGAATATTTTTGTGTTATATCTCCGCTCTCATTTCGTGCCGAAAATAATCCGGATCATTGGGGGTGCCACGTGTCACATTTCCACTGGCCCATTTGGTGCCCTAAAGTGCCAAATCAACATGCCATGTGGCATGTTGTCATTGGGCCACGTCAGCATGCTGACGTCACTACCACTTTGCTTGCCACATCACCTGCCATGTATTTTACAGATTTCCACATGTGTTCCATGTCCTATACGGTATTCCATGTGGCACTTTCTCATTGGTCCACATGTCGACTTGAAAATGTCAAAATTGAGTGACACGTGGCAGCCTCTGGTGCTGCCATGTCATCATGACATGTGTCTCCCTCTGCATGTTCCACGTACATTGTAAGGATATTGACGTCATCTGTACTGATGCTGACATCAATAGTACGGATGCTGACTCATCCTTGTTCACTGCGCTATGTTGACCAAAAATTTGATTGCCAATATCTTTTGATCCGTAACTTCGTTTGAAGAATTGTTTATGTCGTTGGAAATATTACGATGTGCTCTTCGCGATAATGTCAGTTTTTCTGAGCTTTGAGGACTTTGAATTTTTTCTCTTTCTCATTATTTGAGGCCATTATGAGCCTCCTGGGACACTTCTGAAACCTCTGAGATGTTCCCTAGATCCTTCCAGATCAATTGTCTAGTGTATTCTTCATTTTCCTTTGGGTCATTTTCACAATAGATCTTCTCTTTTAGTTGTAGGCAAAGGACTCTCGTTTAACCACTTCCTCCATTGGTTGAGGAATAGGCCGATCACCCCAAGATAGGATGTTTCTTACACTTCCATGGGTATATAAGTGCTCAAAGATGGGGTCTTGGCTTGGATCCTTTCCAGGAGGATCCTTCTTTTCATCTTTATCATGTTCACCAAGATTTACCTCATTTGTGGAAGTCTCTTGTTCTTTATCTTGGGCACCTCATTCCTCTTTCTCTTTAGTTGATGACCCATCCAATAAGCTCTCAACTAGATTCTCATAAGCTTTATCTTTCTCTGAGGTCTACTCACGTGTGGTATTGATGTTTTCTTTACTCGTCTCATTGCTTCCTGCATCTTCACCACATGTATCATCACCATTACTTGCAACACAGGTTTTTTTACCATATTTAGCCATCTTTGTATCCTGAATACCTATATTTCCTTCATGGCTCTCAGAAAAGGGCACTTCTAAGTCTTGACCGCCAACTGGACCTTGATATTTCTCATTGTTGGTCCTAGAGGTGTATTCTTCATCTAACTAGGTGTCTTGTTCACTGTTGTCATCACTCGTTTCCACCTTCTTTTACCCTACCAGATATTCTAGAGGTTCCTCCTTATTTTCACTTTAATTGATGATGGGGACACCAACCTTGTCCACATGTCCCTCATCCTTTGTCAAATCAATCACTTCATAAGGATTTGCAACCATGGCAGACTTTTCTTGAGTTGCATTGAGGTTATGTTCTTGTTCAACTTTATCTTTATCTATCATGTCTAGTTCTTCTTTCTTCTTCTATTTTTCTTCTTTCTGAACCCTCCTTAGCTCATCGGCTTGTTCCTATTCTTTCTTTTCCCTTAACTACTCCTCTTCCAACCGATCATTTTCATCCATATCCCTCTTTCTCTTTTATTTGAACTCCTTTTTCCTTTCTTCTTTTTCAACCTTTTTTCTTTATTCTGTCAGCAATTGCCAAGAAAAATCTTCCTCATCCTTTTTCCTCAGTTCCTCCTGCAAATTCCTTTCGTGTTCCCATTCCTTAATAATTCTTTCCTGCTCTACTTGTAGGGCATGCTTCTCTTTTTCTTCTTTAAGTATCTCTTCATCTTCCTTTTTCTATCTATCAACTTCTTTTCTAGAAGAAACTCCTTGGTTGACCATTTTGATTTGTTCTTCAAGAGATAGGGATGCAAAGAATATTATCTTGGGGTTAGCGTTCCTCTTCTCTACCTATTTCCAATCCTAAACATCCTCAATGAAGATTTATTCTTTCCATTTCTCATGAGCATATGGCCAACTTAAAGATACATGTTCAACATTCCCGGGGACCAAACCCTTAGTATCATACTTTCTGAATCTTCCAATCATGAACCTATACTCTAAATGCACCCATCCCTCTTGCTTGGAATGCTTAGCATCCTTCACTACATAATATCCAACTTGGAAGCCATAAGGGATGAACAATATATTCTTGTCCTTAACCAAGGAGGCATTGAATCCTTGCATTATAGACTAGTAACATATCCTCCAATTATAATCCTATTAGGTACATAAACGGGTAATAGATGAGGTGGACTAGTGGCTCCATAAACCTAAATATAAGTGTGTTTTTCCTCCAGATACCCATTTCCTATGCATGCCATAATCATTTTTTCTTGCTTAGACAACCTAGGGAATTCTTGCCAAAAGATCAAAAAGTAGATTCTGGCCATGAAAAAGTCACAAATCGAGGAGTAAAATATCTTGTACTTTCTCTCCCATAACATGTTGAAATACAAATGTATTGGAGACTCAAAGACTTACCAGTTGAGTGAAAAACCTAGGAAAGTGTTTTGGGAACACAGTACATCCAAAAGAAGTGACACCATGTGAAATGTAGGGGGAGTTCTTGGATGTGGTGACTGAGCTTGACCAATTTTGAGGCCAAGTTGATTTGAGATTATAACTCCCCAATTAAACATTTTCCTCCACATAACTACATGGTATGCCAAAGGAAACCAAACTTCAAAGAATTGGGATCAATCTTTCTCTTCATACAGTCTCCATAGAAAAACCATGGCATACATGTAAGGCTCTCTTAGCCAGGTGATAACATATCTCCCTAAGGATCGATTAACAAAAAATTTGTCTTCCTTCCACTAATTTCCAATTATTCTGCTAGTGTCATATTTCTCATAAAAGGAAATAAGAAAATCCTTAGTGAGGGACTCGTCGGGATCTGAAAATTTATAGTATGTACCGACATCTTGAGGGAGGAAAGAACCAATGCATTCTCCCTTTCCAATAATAATCCTATAGTTCTGGGCATCAATGTGAATGATAACCCATTCTACCAATTCCACGGATGGCATGATTGGGGCATGTTATGCCCTAGCCTAGGGATAACTAAGGAGATAATGTCTCAAAGCCCACAGGTCCTAGACATGGAGTATCGAGAGCCAGACAAATTGAGCATGGCCCCAGAGGGACCCTATCCACTTATCACCAACAACAGTATACATCCCACAATCCTAGTCTTGAAGTAGCGATGAGTCTTGCTCCATGAGGTAATGAGTTCAGGTATCATGGTATGTATCAATCTAATTTTTGAAGAACTTGAATATGTTGCATTGAATCCTTATTCATTTCATGATGTTTGCTTATAAATTATGTTCTTTTCCTCATTCCTACCTGGAAGGGTGGCACGGTTCCCTAGTAAGTTGATTTCCCTTTAGGATGGGTTGCTACTGGGTGGATCTGTGAAAATTCATCGTCTACTCCCTCCATACTTACTGTTTTCCATATTTATTCCTTTCATCTCCCCTATCCTTGTTTGGGCATTGGGATTGGCTACACCAGGAAGGGTTGTACCTTACCTCATGGGAAGAAGGGGCTAAAGGCCTAGAGGGTAAAAGTAGCTGGCAAGAGTTAAAAACCAATGTTGAAACCTTCGAGATGCTTCGCCCATGGATCCTCGAGAAAGAAGTGAAAATCTTCTCAATAAGAAAAGGGGACCCATAATATAACATAAACATTCAAGGTAGTATTTGATGGATAGGGGGTCTCATCACAAGCTGACCTATTATGACCATGGGCATGTAGTGGTATGCCACTACCACCTATCTAGTCACCAAGCCAGGGTAGTGGCTCTTGGTGGAATAACCAAGAGAAAGGGGGTCTCATCACGAGCCAACCTTCTCATTTCCATGAAATGTTTGTGGATAATGATGTCACCTCTGGTCATCAAGCCAAGACAGTGGCCCTCAACTGTTTCCTTGAAACACAAGAGAAAAAAATCAAAAGAAATAAAGCTAAGAGTAAAAGGTAATGAATGGGATATGAAACAATTGCATTCATGACAAGGTGTAGCTCTCCCTCTACGAAGGAACCCATAGGTAATACTTTACATTTCCCTGTTATTACATGCACCACATGCCCAAATATTTACCTCATGCCACCTCATATACTTACATGACTTGGACTAGATACCACCTAGGAAACATCCCAAACTTAAGAGTGGTTAGCCCAATAGGATGCCCTGAGACCTTCTCCAAACCTAACTTGTCAAATTGCATAGTGTCTTGAGCATTTTTCTGGGTTAAGGGGGGTTAAATGCACATGTTTGGGTAATTTAATTATTGGATGTGATTTACATGCTATGATCCCTGTGACTTATGTACCCCTGGAGGGCGTACTTGTTGTTGTTGCAAGACCTTTCTCGGTGGACAGGTACACATGAGGGAATGATTAGCTCGGACCTTCATGGGGGCTCAAATCCCACAGATGGATGTTGAAACCCCAGCTAGGGGTAAGAAGAGATTGCAAACTTGCACCAGGAGAAAGAAGGGCATTGCCTTTGGAGGCACCATGGAATACCTAGACCCAAGGGATATTTATTTTCCCACATGGACATTATCCCTTGAGGGCCTTGGATGCCACCATGATAGCCCTATACATCAACCAAAGCTAGGGTTTCATCTTGGACGACATTTATGAGGCATTATCACACATGGGCAGGGTTTCAAGCCTTTGAGGCCCAATTTTTCACCTTCCCTGCCTGCTGTTCCATAGTTGGGGATCACGTCACCCTAGAGGGGCATGACGTCACCCCTAGAGTGATTTTTAGATTCAAATTAATTTTGTCCAGATTTAATTTGTGTAAAATCTGACCAGGTCAGCCCAATAATTATGGACTTAAATTAATTTTAGGTTAAATTTTGTATAGCAGAACGTGACATTCATTTTCATAATAAATTGTCCTTGGAGACAATAGGTCTGAAATTTGCGCCCTATTAGGGTTATTGATTGAAATTGTGAGGCTCCACTCTTGTTTAAGGCTTGCATTTGCAACTTGGATCATTTTTTGGAGTTTTATGGTGATCTTTCATGGTATACCCGTTATTATTCTTGGTGCAAGTAAGTAGAATATGCATTTTTTCATCTATTGAATGGTTTAAGGTATGGTTTTATTTGCTCATACAAGATTATGAAATTGCATGGTGTATTTAATGCTAGAAGTAAGAAGCGTAAGTTGTTACTTTCTTACTTTTTATTTTCCAAGATTTCACTAAACTGATCTAGTAACTAGTGAAACCCTAGAGCCCTAAATTGCTGGCACTCTAGAGGTTTGTACTTGGTTATTGTTGCATACGTTTTACTCCATAAAAAGGCCAAGGAGACCAAGGCGCTAGGGCCTAGAATTTCCTACATCCTAGCATTTTGTCTCTTGAGGTCAATGATCCAGATGGATATCGGTGGCCACCCACCTTTTCCAACTGGCTCAAAACAGTTTTCTGACAATTTTGTCAATTTACTATTTTTAGCAGTTTTAACTTCTGGGGCCATTTTGAGGGCCTAAATGAAGGTTTTTTGGTATCGAGCTCCTTAATGATATCCGAAGGCATTATTTAACTCCCCAAAATGAATCTCCTCGACGATACCTTTCCAACGGGCTATCACATGTATAAAATGGAGATCGTATGCAAAAGTTACGACCCCGAGAAGTTGATGTACTAACTTACCCAAATGGGGCCCGCATGACTTTTGGTGCTTCATCTCCTAGGGTTAGGATTTTGGATGCCTAGGGTTTTTGGCATTCTTTCTTATTGTAAAAATTCCTTCAGAGCCTCATTGTAACCTTCTTCTTGTGAATGCACGTTGTCGTCACATCTCTTCTCAGAGATAAGCCGACACCATTCCAGCAAGCTTGTTTCCACTGCATTTTACAGTTTCAACTTATTTTGTTATTGAATAGAAATCCAATTTTATTGTATCTCTGTTATTTTTTGTTAAGCACCTATTAATAATATGTATTCATTTTGTTCTGCTCATAAAATCTAGATCAGTGGTATCAGAGTGGTCTGCTCCTTGTCATCTTAATGCATGTCCCCAATGAGGTCGAAGTACAAAGAGTTGGGTCTTGAGCTTGTTTCTCTTGAGGACAGAAGCTCTTGCATGCCCAAGCGACCTCCCATGGAAGGAGAAAATAAATATGATGGGACAGGAGCTCCTTTCAAACTGTTGATTGAGGAATCCCTCACACAACAGAGGAACGAGATGATGGATAGTTTCGTGCAAATCCTTCGACGACTACCAACAGGTGAAACATCTTCTTCGAATGGAGGCGCCACCCCCTTCAAGGTTTAGATAAACTTTGATATTACTATATTTGAAGTTCATATAGACGTAGATGTTGTATACAAGTGTTTGAATCTACTAGAAGGGTATTTTTCTGTTCATAAATTTTTGAATAGAGAAAAGATTACTTTTGCGCTCCTCAAAGCCATTCCCCATGTCAAAGATTGGTGGGAAACTTTATGTGAGAAAAAGGAAACAGAGGAAACCTCATTATTTTCAGTCATGACCACCTAGGAATCCTTTAGGGATTCTATTAAGGAACAATACTACTTTTTTGAAAGTTATGACGATTTGTATACCAAATGGACCACACTACGACAAGAAAGAGACCAAGCAGTGCCAGATTTCACAAATATCTCCCATACCTTGCACACCAAGCTGGGTATCAAAGATTCATAGTGACATATGGTGCTCTGCATAGATACATCTAGACTGAAATGGAATTTTTGGACATCTCATCCTTGGGCGAGGCCTACCGATATGCCGTCAAAATCGAGTAGAAGCTCAAACAAAAGACGCAACAATTTGGGCCTATGAACCCCTCAATAAAATCCAGGAAAGGGAATCCCCAACCCACCGAAAAAAGGACAGAGAAAAGATGGACAGTATCAGGACAACCAGTACAAGCCGCAAGCAAAGAAGGACACTGGAAAGACAAAGAAAGATACCGGGAAGTGGTGCAACTTCCATAACAGCCCTTGGCATAACACTGCTGACTACCGCTCAAAGCAGTCGCTGGTGGCCGAAGTGAAAGCCTCTGAATCAGATGCGGATTCTGACTCCGACACAGAACCAGAAAGGGGAAGATGGATCATTGACGCGGAACCCAGTGCCATCGTTGCTACCACCAAGCTCCAGCCTGGTGAACCAGATGAGACAGAAGAAGGAGAGCGCCTCTTCCATTCACAGATGAGGATAAAAGGCACCCCGTTGCACTTCGTAGAGGTCGTCAAGAGGATGGCCCTGCCAACAATGTCGTACCCACAACCCTACACCATTGGATGGCTCTGCCAAGGAAGCGATCTCCACGTCAGCCAACAGTGTCGACCATTGTACAACATCAAGCCCTTCAAAGACAAGGTATTGTGTGATGTTGCTCCTCTCAAAGTTTGTGATGTTCTTTTGGGCCAACCTTATTTATGGAAACATCATGTTGTATATG
>SNQJ01S0206104.1:4256-15190 GCA_010110895.2 Picea sitchensis | reverse complement strand
CAAGAACCTTGTCAGACCTTGTTGGTTCTTGAATTGAAGAAGGGTTTTCTTTGCCTCTGCTCAACCCTTGATTGCCCAATTCAATTTGTACGAGCTCAATGCTCTAATAGGAATAGGTGTTTGAATGGTGGACAAGGAAGGGATTTGAGCAAGTGTGATTTTTTTTTAGTAGTGGTTCTTCAACTGAAGATGAGGGGTGTTTTTCTGTAGAACAAGTGGGAGAAATATAGCAATTGGATGGCCAATAAATTTCGTGGAGGAATCAATGATTTCCAAATTGTTGAGCACTCAACACACCCTTTTTTCAAGTACCACTTTCAGTTCAATTCTCAATTTTTTTTCTTTTCTTTATTTGTTTTAGACTCATTTGTGTTTGATTTCTTTCCTTTTTTTTTTCTTTCATGATTTTTTAAGCCATAGCCTAAGATTTAGGAAAATTCTAGATGAGAAGTGCACATATCTAAGACAGATTGGATAACTAAAAGAAGGTATAGCACGCCAAGACTTAAAAAATACCTTGTTCTATAAATAACTGATGGAAGCATAAGGTCGGGTGTGCGAGCAAAGAAGGAACAATAATCATACAAGAAAGTGCCCGAACCGATGAGTTTTTTCAACAAAATATGATTGGATTATCGACATTGGGTGTCATCCGATGGTGGTACGCATGCATGCGAGCCAATCTATTCCCCGATGCGACCATCGAGCCTCGGAAAATATCTCATGCTGAAGGGGTAAAAAATCTCTATACTAACATTGAACCACCAAATCCAAAGTTTCAAGAGCAATGTCAACTGTCCGATTGAGAACGTAAATCAATCGTGGTCATCCAACTTGTAAAAGTAAATGGGGTTGTTAGGGGCCTATTTCATGTGCCAAGAAAGAATGCCACGTCATACTACCACATCCGCTTTTGTGGTGTATCAATGACACATAGATTCCACATCATTTGCCGCATGAATTGCCATGTCATTGACCACATTCTCTTCCATACTCCCATGACTACCACATCACTTTCCATGAAAAAATGCCATGTCATATGCCACCTCACCATGGTACAAAGGATTATTGAATGTCAGAAGGTATTGGGGAGTTGTTTTGAAACTTCCACACTCCTTCTTACCGATGCCGAAAAACTCATCGGGCGTCAGCTGGATGAGTAGACCTTTTAAATATTCACACAACATTGTTCCCTAGAGACAGATGAGCACTACAAAGCCAAACCAATCTTAACCGTTGGATCAAAAGGGTACTCTGATCTGAATCGTTCAAACGTTATACTTATGAGTTTCCCATTCCCCACGGTTCTAGTGGGTCCCTCAACATATCAATATATCAATCTACCAATCAAATGTTGACACATCATTAAGTCATGTTTCTATCCACCACGTCGACTATCCATGTCATCAACGCACATGCTAATCCCACATCACTATTGTACAAATTTGAAAGTTTATCGCTGGATCAAAGTTGGTGTTAAGTCATAAATATGTTTCTCATATCTCCCGAACTCGATGAGCCCGAAGCGTGCCAAAAGAAACACCTTTAAAACTCATCGATAGTTACTTTTGTGCACCAAATCAGCGTTTAAAGGCTGATGAAGAGTACATTTAGTGTTTTTAATGCCATAATGTTGCAGGATTTTCCCCCACGATTGGATATTTCGTAGTTTAAACCCACATTTTCAACCAAATTGCTCCTATTGTTAACCAAACAAGAGCATGTCATTGTTGTGTGCACTATCAAACTTATTCTCACTCTGAAAACTTGAAGATTGTAGCTCTATTTCACTTGCTATATTAGGAAAGTTTCACTGACCAGTGACCACAAATAGAGTAGTTGTTTTTTCAGGTAAGCATTGTTTCCATTGCTCTTACATTGCTCGATAGCATGTACGTTTCGTTCTTTTTATTCAAGTTTTGAATGTCAATGCATTATCATTTACGTTTCCTTTGAAATTGCATTGCAAGTACAATGCCTCCAAGAAGAACCCCTACATTGAGAACTCCAAAGAAGATGAGAACTAGGTCAGGAGATATTGAAGTTGGTTCCAGTTATGCGGCCTCATAAATAGAAGAACCCTCTACATCTAAGGGCATAGAGTCGCTCAGCAGGCTTCCACTTAAGAATTCAACATTGGTGTCATCATTATAGGACACAGAGCCGTGTACAGGAGGAGGAGTTGCCACCCAAGTACCAATTCTAGCCTGGAATGACATATTTATCAAATTAAAAGACCAAGAATAACTTGATTCAACCCCCCACGACAACATAGAACTGAGCGACGTAGATGATGTAGTTTTCCCATTAATTAGAAATACTAGGTTATACTCTATAGCCTCAAGGGCCCTACTATCGATCAATCTATACTTTCCCAAAGTCTAAAGGAAAGTAGGCCTAGATTGACGTAACACGAAGGTAACCCTATCATTGTCACTCCAATAGGGTACCTCTTTCTCTTTATGAGGAGGAAAGCCTCACTCCAAGGGAGACTTCCTGGGACCTAGTTGGTTGATGAAGGGAAACAAGATACGGTGAAGACCCACCCCTCTCTCTAGGTCACTCAACAGAAGAAGTCACTTGGTGAAGTTTAAAGGGACAAAGAGAAATGAAAATGGGTTTGTACCTTCCCTTTACCAATGAAACATCAAACGTTAGTAGCAACAGTTATAATCAATGACTTCTTACACAAATTATGTGTTGCCTGAACAAGTTACTATACAATAAAAGTGATATTACAGTAACAACAATGTATATTGAAAGGTGTAAGTTATGATGACAAGGAAGAGATACAAGAGTCTTACAAACTTGATAATGCTTTGTCACTCACACTTTTCAAGATAAACACAAGTCAATAAATGACTTAAATGGTTGTCCAAACATTTATAACAACATTAATTAATGATGATGACAACAATGGAAACCACTTTAGAAAAGTACTATAATAAAGAAATAAGACACTACTTCAATATCCAATGATTATGGTTTTCTTAGTACAAATGCCCAATGGTTTTATGGATGATTTTAGAGCTGTTAGGGGCTGCAACAATGGTTGTAACAACAACTATGACAACAGTAACAACTTCAGAATTTGCATTCTAGAAAGGTAATTAAACATACACTTTAACACTTATTGATAGTACCTTGCCTTATACAAATTCCGGGATGACTTAGATGGTTAGTAGGCTGATATAAGCTGCAAAATGATAGTTGTAGTAGTGATTATGACAACAACAAATTAGTTGTTAGTATTTATAGACTAGGTTAGAAAATTAGTAGAGTATGAAGTGAAAGAGTTTGAATTGAGTCTTGTGAAGAAGTAAGAGAAGAGGACTAGTGCCTTCAAGGGTAATGGAGTCAAGGAGGACGAATTCCTCTAAGGCTGCAAATTAATGATGATGCACAAAAGTATAAGGGGGGGAAAGGATAGGAGTAGTAACTTAAGTCCTCCTAGACTTTGACCTCAAGAGACAAAATGCTAGGGTGTAGGCAATTCTAGGCCCTAGCGCCTTGCTCTCCTTAGCCTTTTTATGGAGTGAAACTTATGCAACAATAACCAAGTACAAACCTCTAGAGTGCCATCAATTTAGGGCTCTAGGGTTTCACTAGTTGCTAGATCAGTTTAGTGAAAGCTTGGAAAATAAAAAAGTAAGAAAGTAACAACTTATGCTTCTTACTTCAAGCATTAAATACACCATGCAATTTCATAATCTTTTATGAGAAAATAAAACCATACCTTAAACCATTCAATAGATGACAAAATGCAGATTATACTTACTTGCACCAAGAATAATCACAAGTATACCATGAAAGATCACCATAAAACTCCAAAAATTGATCCAAGTTGCAAATACAAGCCTTAAACAAGAGTGGAGCCTCACAATTTCAGTCAATAACCCTAATAGGGCGCAAATTTCAGACCTATTGTCTCCAAGGACAATTTATTATGAAAATGAATGTCACGTTCTGCTTATTTATACAAAATTTAACTTAAAATTAATTTCAGTTCATAATTATTGGGTCGACCTGGCTAGATTTTACACAAATTAAATCTAGACAAAATTAATTTGAATCTAAAAATCACTCCAGGGGTGACGTCATGCACCTCTAGGGTGACGTTGAGCCCCAACTATGGAACACCAGGCAGGGAAGGTGAAACGTTGGGCCTCCAAAGGCCTGAAACCCTGCCCATGTGTGCCAATGCCTCTTAAATGTCGTCCAAGATGAAACCCTAGATTTGGTTGACGTATAGGGATATCATGGTGGCGTCCAAGGCCCTCAAGGGCTAACTTCCATGTGGGAAAAGAAAGATCCCCTGGGTCTAGGTCTTCCATGGTGCCTCCAAAGGCAACGCCCTTCTTTCTCCCGATGCAAGTTTTCAATCTCTTCTTACCCCTAGTTGGGGTTTCAACATCCATCTGTGGGCTTTGAGCCCCCATGAAGGTCTAAGGTAATCATTCCCTCATGTGTACCTGTCCACCGAGAAAGGTCCTACAACAACAACAAGTACGACCTCCAAGGGTTCATAAGTCACAGGGATCATAGCATGTAAATCACATCCAATAATTAAATTACCCAAACATGTGCATTTAACCCCTCTTAACCCAGACAAATGCTCAAAGACGCTATGCAATTTGACAAGTTAGGTTTGGAGAAGGTCTCAGGGCATCCTATTGGGCTAACCACTCTTAAGTTTGGGATGTTTCCCAGGTGGGATCTAGTCCAAGTCATGTAAGTATATGAGGTGGCATGGGGTAAATATTTGGGCATGTGGTGCATGTAATAATAGGGAAATGTAAAGTCTTACCTATGGGTGCCTTTGTAGAGGGAGAGCTACACCTTGTCATGAATGAAATTGTTTCATATTTCATTCATTGCCTTTTACTCTTAGCTTTATTTATTTTGATCTTTTGCTCTTGTGTTTCAAGGAAACAGTTGAGGGCCACTGTCTTAGCTTGATGACCAGAGGTGACATCGTTATCCACAAACATTTCATGGAAATGAGAAGGTTGGCTTGTGATGAGACCCCCTTTCTCTTGGTTATGCCACCAAGAGCCACTACCCTGGCTTGGTGACCAGATAGGTGGTAGTGGCATACCGCTACATGCCCATGGTCATAATAGGTTAGCTTGTGATGAGACCCCCTATCCATCAAATACTACCTTGAATGTTTATGTTATATTATGGGTCCCCTTTTCTTACTGAGAAGCTTTTCACTTATTTCTCGGGGATCCATGGGTGAAGCATATCGAAGGTTTCAACATTGGTTTTTAACTCTTGCCAGCTACTTTTACCCTCTAGGCCTTTAGCCCCTTCTTCCCATGAGGTAAGGTACAACCCTTCCTGGTGTAGCCAATCCCAATGCCCAAACAAGAATAGGGGAGATGAAAGGAATAAAGATGGAAAATGGTAAGTATGGAGGGAGTGGACGATGAATTTTCACAGATCCACCCAGTAGCAACCCATCCTAAAGGGAAATCAACTTACTAGGGCACCGTGCCACCCTTCCAGGTATTAACAAGGCAAAGAACATAATTTCTAAGAAAACGTCATGAAATGAAGAAGGATTTAATACAACATATTCAAGTGCTTAAAAAATCAGAGTGATACATACCATGATACCCGAACTCATCACCTCATGGAGCAAGACTCATCGCTACTTCAAGACTAAGATGGTGGGATGGATACTGCTGCTGGTGATAAGTGGACTGCACTGAAGAAAAGAGGGTCCCTCTAGGGCCATGCTCAAGTTGTCTGGCTCTTGATACTCCATGTCTAGGACCTGTGGGCCTTGAGACATGATCTCCTTAGTTATCCCTAGGCTAGGGGATAACAAGCCCCAATCATGCCATCTGTGGAACTGGTAGAATGGGTTATCATTCACATTGATGCCCAGAACTATAGGATTATTAATGAAAAGGGAGAATGCATTGGTTCTTTCCTCCCTCAAGATGTCAGTACATATTATAAATTCCCAGATCCTGACGAGTCCCTCACTAAGGATTTTCTGATTTCCTTTTATGAGAAATATGACACTAGCATAATACTTGGAAATTGGTGGAAGGAAGACAATTTTTTTGTTAACCGATCCTTAGGGAGATATGTTATCACCTGGCTAAGAGAGCCTTACATGTATGCCATGGTTCTTCTATGGAGACTGTATGAAGAGAAAGATTGATCCCAATTCTTTGAAACTTGGTTTCCTTTGGCATACCATGTAGTTATGTGGAGAAAAATGTTTAATTGGGGAGTTATCATCTCAAATCAACTTGGCCTCAAAATTTGTCAAGCCCAGTCACCACATTCAGGAACTCCCCCTACATTTCACATGGTGTCACTTCTTCTGGATGTATTTTGTTCCCAAAACACTTTCCTAGATTTTTCACTCAACTGGTAAGTCTTTGAGTCTCCAATACATGCGTATTTCAACATGTTATGGGAGAGAAGGTATAAGATATTTTACTCCTAGATTTGTGACTTTTTCATGGCCAAAATCTACTTTTTGATCTTTTGGCAAGAATTCCCTAGGTTGTCTAAACAAGCAAAAACGATTATGGCATGCATAGGAAATGGGTATCTGAAGGAAAAGCACACTTATATTCAGATTTATGGAGCCACTAGTCCACCTCATCTATTACCCGTTTATGTACCTGATAGGTTTATAATTGGAGAAATATGTTACTAGTCTATAATGCAAGGATTCAATGCCTCCTTAGTTAAGGACAAGAAGATATTGTTCATCCCTTATGGCTTCCAAGTTGGATATTATGTAGTGAAGGATGCTAAGCATTCCAAGCAAGAGGGATGGGTGCATTTAGAGTATAGGTTCATGATTGGAAGATTCAGAAAGTATGATACTAAGGGTTTGGTCCTTGGGAATGTTGAACATGCATCTTTAAGTTGGTCATATGCTCATGAGAAATGGAAAGAATAAATCTTCATTTAGGATGTTTAGGATTGGAAATAGGTAGAGAAGAGGAAAGCTAACCCCAAGATAATATTCTTTGCATCCCTATCTCTTGAAGAACAAATCAAAATGGTCAACCAAGGAGATTCTTCTAGAAAAGAAGTTGATAGATAGAAAAAGGAAGATGAAGAGATACTTAAAGAAGAAAAAGAGAAGCATGCCCTATAAGTAGAGCAGGAAAGAATTCTTAAGGAATGGGAACACGAGAGGAAGTTGCAGAAGGAACCGAGGAAAAAGGATGAGGAAGATTTTGCTTGGCAATTGCTAACAGAATAAAGAAAAAAGTTGAAAAAGAACAAAGGAAAAAGTAGTTCAAATAAAAGAGAAAGAGGGATATGGATGAAAAGGATCGGTTGGAAGAGGGGTAGTTAAGGAAAAAGAAAGAATAGGAACAAATCGATGAGCTAAGGAGGGTTTGGAAAGAAGAAAAACAGAAGAAGAAAGAAGAACTAGACATGATAGATAAAGAGAAAGTTGAACAAGAACATAACCTCAATGAAACTCAAGAAAAGTCTGCCATGGTTGCAAAGCCTTATGAAGTGATTGATTTGACAAAGGATGAGGAACATGTGGACAAGGTTGGTGTCCCCATCATCAATTAAAGTGAAAATAAGGAGGAACCTCTAGAATATCTGGTAGGGTAAAAGAAGGTGGAAACGAGTGATGACAACAGTGAACAAGACACCTAGTTAGATGAAGAATACACCTCTGGGACCAAAAATGAGAAATATCAAGGTCCAGTTGGCGGTCAAGACTTAGAAGTGACCTTTCCTGAGAGCCAGGAAGGAAATATAGGTATTCAAGATACAAAGTTAGCTAAATATGGTGAACAAACCCGTGTTGCAAGTAATGGTGATGATACATGTGGTGAAGATGAAGAAAGCAATGAGAAGAGTAAGGAAAACATCAATACCACACATGAGTAGACCTCAGAGAAAGATAAAGTTTCTGAGAATCTAGTTGAGAGCTTATTGGATGGGTCATCAACTAAAGAGAAAGAGGAATGAGGTGCCCAAGATAAAGAACAAGAGACTTCCACAAATGAGGTAAATCTTGGTGAACATGATAAAGATGAAAAGAAGGATCCTCCTGGCAAGGATCCAAGCCAAGATCCCATCTTTGATCACGTATATACCCATGGAAGTGTAAGAAACATCCTATCATGGGGTGATCGGCCTATTCCTCAACCAAGGGAGGAAGTGGTTAAACGTGAGTCCTTTGCCTACAACTAAAAGAGAAGATCTATTGTGAAAATGACCCAAAGGAAAATGAAGACTACACTAGACAATTGATCTGGAAGGATCTAGGGAACATCTCAGAAGTTTCAGAAGTGTCCCAGGAGGCTCATAATGGCCTCGAAAAATGAGAAAGGGAAAAACTCAAAGTCCTCAAAGCTTAGAAAAAACCGACATCATCGCAAAGAGAACGTCATAATATTTACAACGACATAAACAGTTCGTCAAACGAAGTTACGGATCAAAAGATATTTGCAATCAAAGTTTTGGTCAACTTAGCGCAGTCAGAAGGGATGAGTCAACATCCGTACTGCTAACGTCATCATCAGTATGGATGACGTCAACATCCATACAATGTACGTGGCACATGCAGAGGGAGACACATGTCATGATGACATGGCAGCACCAGAGGCTACCACATGTCACTCAATTTTGACATTTTCAGGTCGACATGTGGACCAATGAGAAAGTGCCACATGGAATACCATACAGGACATGTAACACACGTGGCAATTTGTAAAAGACATGGTAGGTGACATGGAAATCATAGTGGTAGTGATGTCAGCATGATGACGTGGCCCAATGACAACGTGCCACATGGCATGTTGATTTGGCACTTTGGGGCACCAAATGGGCTAGTGGAAATGTGACACGTGGCACCCCCAGTGATTTGGATTATTTTTGGCATGAAATGAGAGCGGAGATATAACACAAAAATATTCAGAGATATTGCAAGAGAGACAACAATATAACATAGATATATCGTAAATATAACAAGAGTCACAGATATACAGTAATACACGATTTCTGTTAATGAAATAAATGTACAGAGACTGTAAAAATACATAGTGAAAGACTCGCTAGAATGGTGGCAGCTTATCTCTGAGAAGGGATATGACGGATACTCGTATTTGCAAGAAGATGATTACAATGAGGCTCTAAGGGCCTTTTTAACATAAGGAAAATCCAAAACCCTAACCCCAGAAGATGAAAAGCCAAAAGGTTTGTGGGCCCTGATGGAGGTAGTTGATACGTCAACTTCCTGGGGGCGTAACTTTTGCATACGATCTCCGTTTGGGGTGCTCGATACACCGTTAGAAATATATATTTGAGGAATACAACTTTTGTGTGAGAAACATCCAACTTCGTTCCATGTTGCTCCCCGTTTTCCCGAAAAAACTGCTAAAAATAATAAATTACCAAAATTGCCAGAAAAGTGTTTTGAACCAGTTGGAAAAGGTGGGTGGCCATCGATATCCACCTGGATCAATCCTCCCTCCTTAGGAAGCAATGGTCTCCATTGCGTTGAGTTCCCAGGGGAGAGGGAAAAGCATTTTTTGAATCTGCATCTTGATGAGCTGCTTGCCTTGTTGGAGAAGTTGCATTGCTTAGCTTGTTGATGGTTGTCACGAACATGTGGTTGGAAGGGTTGGACCTTTTTAACCAGTCTGGCTACATGAGATGATTGTGTGTAGAAGGAATCTTTGTGCTTTCCTGCAACCTTGTTGACCTGCTTCTGTTGGATAGAAGGTGCTTGGGCCGAGGCTTTAGTGGTTGGAGTATCATTATGTTCCCCTTTTGAACAGATTGTGAAGAAGCTGAATTTTGCAGTATGAGATACTACCTTGCGGCACTGTTTAGGTGGAACAATAGTTGGAACTACCTCTGATATTTTGTAGATATGACCCCCCAAAGTAACAATGACACTATGGGGTCGAGACTCATAAACAATATGGCGTCTCCACATATATGGTTGGCCCAAGAGGACATCACAGACATCCAGTGGGGCAACATCACACAATGCCTCATCCTTGAAGGTCTGGATGCCATATGACAATCGACACTGTTGGCTGACACGAAGATCTCGTCCTTGGCGAAGCCACCCGATGTTGTATGGATGCGGGTGTGGTGTTGTTGACAATCCCAACTATTTGATGACCTCTGCTGAGATGAGGTTCTTCTGGCTTCCACTATCAACAATAAAATGTAGCGGGCTCCCCTTCACCCACATCTGTGAATGAAAAAGGCGCTCCCCCTCTTCAGGATCCGTTGGTTCTTCTTGTTGAATTGTTGCGGTCATGACAATAGTAGTGGGGTCTGCGTCGATGATCTGTCTTTTACCATTATTTTCATAATCAGATTCTGAATCAAGGTTTGACTCCTTGTCTTTGATCTCGACCACCAATGACTTCTTTGAGCGACATTCATCGGTGTTGTGCTAGGGGATTTTGTGGAAATCATGCCATTTTCTTTGTCTTCCCATGATCCTTCTTTTCCTGTGGCTTGGACTGGTATTCGGGAGACTATTTGTTAGGTCCGTCTTTATCATATTTTAGTTGTTGCGGATTTGCAGACCCAAACTCTCGTTTATTCTCGTGCTTAAATTTTTGTTTGATTTTAATAGCATATCGATAAGCAGCACCGAGTGATGAGATGTCCAAAAAATCCATTTCAGTTTGGATGTATCTCTGTAGAGCCCCACAGTATTTTAGAACCAGATGTCATTCAGAGTCTTTGATACCCATCTTGGTGCGCAAGGTATGGAAGGTATTGGTGAACTGGAACTGCTTGGCCCCTCTCTTTCCGCAGTGTGGTCCATCTCATGTACTAGTCCTCATAGTTGCCAACAGGATAATATTGTTCCTTTACCGCATCCACTAAAATATCCCAAGTGGGCTCGACCCCATATATTCCAGACTCCTCTGTGGAACTTTGCTCCTAGTAAGTTTCCC
>SNQJ01S0206103.1:18248-30854 GCA_010110895.2 Picea sitchensis | reverse complement strand
AGAGAGAGAGAGAGAGAGAGAGAGATCTATCTATCTATCTATCTATAGTAATAAAGAAGAACAAAAAATCCCTTCAAACGTAAAAAAGAAAAAGAAAAAAAATGAGAAAAAAAACCAAAAATATACTAAAAAAACTCAAAAATAAACAAAATACAATAAAATATTAAAAAAAATCTAAAATAAAAAATATTTGACAAAAACACTAAAATTGTCTAAGCTAAAAGTTTATTTTAAAAAACATTTTGAAAATAAAATTAAAACACTAAATTTCGTTTACAAATTAAAAAAAAAACAATTTAAATCTTTCTATTATATGTAACTGTAACACCCTGTTTGCCTCAGTTTGTAAATATAACTATATTGGCCAAGGAACTATGGCAGACTTAAAGGTGTGAATTTTTGATTTGATGGACCTTTGTATAAAAGGTCGATGAATGTAAATTCTGTTATTTTAATAGAAAATGGATACGTGTTGCATGACTACTGAAAAGGAGATGTGCTAAGAAATACCACTAATGCTAGGAAAAGTTGGTGGAGGGGACATTGAATTGTTGCGTTAACCTCCACCGAACCAGTACTCTGCTGGATTTAATTGATCAGGATCTGAACAACCCTCTGACCTAGGGATGAATTACATTCAGGCTGGTAGGTGGGAAGACCTCCTCAAGAGTTAATGAGGGGATGGGGCAAACCACCCATCTGTAAGACTTCCAGACCTGACCACAGACTTGGAATTCAGGCCACACACAATCTTGATAGAAAAGGAAAGAAAAGAAAGCGTGGGGGTCAGGGAGGATATCTACAAAGAGTGTAGAGACAAGATCCTAAGCTCTTGGGTCCAAAGAAGGACTAAAAGAGGAAAGTGAATTCTGATCACATGAAATAGAGACTGAGTTGAGAGAAGGAGAGTAACCTTCGTCGCTATCTATTTCTGTACTGGGAGAAGGAGAGTAACCTTTGTCCCTAACTTCTGTTGAGCTGGAATAAATAGATTGAATCTCAAATCATCATGGTATAAGCTCAGGGGTGGCAAGTGGTAAATCCATTAGGAGTGACTGAGCCTATGGTTGGGTGGAAACGAGCACCCCTTTCATCAGTCGCATCATACCTTATGGTTCTGATAAGTGTTTTCATGCTTTGTGCTTTGAATTGGAAATAATGGATGCATGCGTGTATTTATATGTTTATAAATGGTTTCTGTATTGAAATGATTAAGTTATGAGTATGCGTTTGTTCCCTTGAGAACTTATGCTTCTGCTTGATTTTCCATATGCTCCAGTTTAATTCCTCGAAGGCGTTTCCCCAGGGAATTAGATCACAGTTCCAGAGTTAGAGCAAGACTCTTGGAATTTCTACCATTTCGGTAACCTCATGAGTTTACCTTGCCCTGTTTCAGAGCTTATAGTTTTGTGAGTTAGGGAGGTATTTCCTTTAGACCATTAGTCTAAGAGACTTTGAACTCATGTCCGAGTCCTTAACCAAAAACCCAGCTAAGAGTAGAGTACATAGCCCAAGAGTCATCTGAAGGTCCATGTGACTTGGGTCTAGGAAACCCGTGCTAAAAGTAGTTATCTCATGAAGGTTTCATAACTTCGAGAGTTTGAAGCTCTGAGATGTCAAATTTCACGATAGTCAAAGTTACCCGAACTACCGAAATAACAAGAGCCATAGATGACATATGAACTTGACAGCGGAGATGGATGCGAGCCATCCATTGGGAGGAGAAGCCATCCCAGTCGTCAAATCGACTAAAATACCCATTGGGTTAACGATTCAAACACCAGTCGCTCGATTAAATCGATGGTTGGGAGTCGTTGCGGAGCGTGAAGGTGAAATTAGCATACATGCTAGTTCATGACCCACAATCAACCAACGTCATTGATCTCATTGGGAATGGAATGTCAACGACCATGATTAGATAGAGTCAGGAAAGAACTTCCCAAATTGCAGAGATTGGACCCTGCAATCACTGTGAATTGTCGATCTGTGAATGTAGATCGATGGTGGTGAATCATTGTGGAGCACAGAGGAAAAATTAGTGGATGTGCTAGTTCGCGGCCCGTAATTCACCAATGTCGTTGATCTCGTCGGGTTGGAGGATAAACAACCACGATTAGAATGAGTTGGGCGAGTGATTTTCATATTGAAGAGGTTAATCTCTCTGATAAAGAATGCGCATGTTGAGGCCCCACAATCACAATGAACCATCGATCGACGAACACGTCGGTATTGGCCGGATCATGACTGTTAGAACTAGAAAAGGTGCTAGGTGGATAGTCGTGATTTCATTTGGAAATCTGTTGAGTAATAGAGTCCTTATGTATTGTCGATCTGAGAGAAAGGACACGTTTTGTCAGATCGTCGACTTTGGGTGTAATCACTCCTGGAGAAAGTGAGTGTGGAGAGGTTGAAACTCCCGAAGCCCAGAGAGCCGAAGTGATTTGCAGTCGTCGATCTGTGGAAGACACACATCGACAGATCGTCGACTTCGGGTGTAATCACTCAGGTAGAACGCAAGTGTGGAGAGGTTGAAACTCCTGAAGCTCGAAGAACCAAAGTGATTCACAACCATCGATCTGTCTGAGACACGCGTCAACAGATCGTCGACTTCGGGTGTAAGCACTCCAGGAGAAAGAGGGTGTGGAGAGGTTGAAACTCCCGAAGCCCAGAGAGTCGAAGTGATTTGCAGTCGTCGATATGTGGGAGACACGCGTCGACAGATCGTCGACTTTGAGTTTAAGCACTTTGGGAGAAAATGAGTGTGGCGAGGTTGACACTCTCAAATCTCGGAGAGCTGAAGGAGATATGAGCTGTCCAAGCCAAAGGGATATGTGTTTTCAAATCCTACACTTCGAAGGAAAGTCACTCTGAGAGAAAAGGGGATGCTTTGAACAAGGATTCATGAAGGACGTAGATTTGGAGTTCATCTGAGATGTCCCTTAGTTGATGACAGATGTCAACAAATCTCCCATTTCGGAAGATAGCCACTTCGGAGGAAAGTGGGGTCACGAGAGTTGAGAACTCTCGAAGTAAATTGTGACCATTGATTCGAAAGAGATAAGTGTCTACAGATCATTGACTTCAGGTTAAATCAATCTGGGACTAAAGGTGGTGTGAGTGTCCTGGACTCCTGAACGCCGAAGTCCCGAAGTGGACCCGAGCCATCGATTTATATGGATATGTGGCGCATGATCTGGATCTTTGGGTATGGTGTACTTCAGAGGAAAAATGTGTAGGAACGCTTGAAACTCCTGAACGCTGAAGTCCCAAAGTAAATCAGGACCGTCGTAATTTCTGAAGACCTGTGATGTTAGATCGTGAACTTCAAAGGTTTGCTACACTGGAGGATTCACGTGGTGGTCGTCTTAGCGCCTATTGTCTTGGCATCTGGTTATATCCCGTGGTCATATGCAAGTATTGGGGATGAAAGAACTTGAATATCTTGGGAGAGGATATCTGCCTACTCTGAGCTCGTTTCATAGGAAGGAGATCGTGGATGGAAAGTTCTGGTAGAGAAGAATGGAATGGATACCCTGAATGGGGGTTTTGTTTTCTCAAGAAGAGCATAATTGTTTTATGCCCCGTTGTGGGTGTGTTACAAATTGGTATCAGATCATGGTTACAACACTTGGCCTTCTTGGGCCCATGGACGAGTTTCTTAAAAACCATATCTATAATAATTTTAAGAGTGACAACCTATATTACCTCTTTCTTAAAGAGTCTGGTTAAAATTTTATGGAGGAAAAGAATGAAACTTTCTACTGTGTGTGCATTTAAAGAAATTTGAACTGTGAATTGTTCATAAACTAATAGACTGTTGGATAACAACAAGTGTTTTTTCAACACTCAAGCAGTCAGTAAATCATGGGAACACTTCAAGTCTAAATTATGGTGACGTGTTATGAAGCGGGGGATGACTCCCACAATAGAGATGAATAATCTAATGAAAGGAGGGCGGTGGAAACCCCTCCAGATCTAGATGAAATTGTAAGGAGCCTCAGGGCCAAATTACAGAGTTGTAAGGCCGACAATGAGAAATTCATAAAGGAGCAAGAAAAACAAACAAAAATTAATGCAGTCTTGCTGCAGAGATTATCCGACATACAGAGGCAACTGCAGCATGAACCCGCAATCAATCATGTGGAATGATGACATGTGAAGAGAAGTCAAAGTCCACCTGAGATATGAAAACATGGCCCCATAAGTGACCACACTAGGAGAAGTACCTCAAAGAAGGCCCAACCTAGAGGCAAGGGACACTCATTGGGAGAGTCCTTTGGAAAGGAAGCTGGCAACTCCGAGGGATATTCTAGTAGAAAAAATAACTCAAATTCTCAAGGGAAAGGAAAGAAGCGAAAAGAATCCAAAATTCATGATCCTGAAGAGTTCAAGAAAGCCAAACCACTCTCTTTCGATGGAGAGATTAAGAAAGGGGAAGAGGTTGAAGCTTGGATGCTTGGTTTAAAGAAGTACTTCAGAGTCCATGACTACTCTAAAAACTTGAAGGCTCGAATAACCATCTTCAACTTGAATGGAAAGGATTCCATTTGGTCTGAAGACCTTAGGAATGTGAAAGGAGTCCATGAGAAGGACTTGTAATGGAAACAATTCGAGAAATACTTCAGGAAGTAGTATATGGTAGAGAAATACATGGATGGGAAAACCAAGGAGTTCTATGAACTCAAGCTGGGGAAGATCACTATAGATGAATATGTCAATAAATTCCTTGAGCTACTGATGTATGTACCCTACATAAAGGATGAAAAGGTAAAAATTCAATGATTTATTAATGGGCTACCTCAGATCTACCGGGACAGGATTGAGTTTGATGAACCAAAAACCTTAGAAGAAACCATAAGGAAGGCGAGGTATTGTTATGAATAGTTCGGGAGTAAGACAAGACCTCACGAGGACTGGTAGAAGAAGAGTAGTTCGAGATTCAAGAAGAAGGGGTTTAAATCCTCAAGATTTAAGAACTATGGGAAGGGTTCTAGGATGAACCTTCCTGTTGTAACCTAGGTTTGTTCCCTTTCCTTTCCTCTCTCTTTCCCCTATGCCTTCATCAATTTTTCATATTTTGTCAAGTCAGTTTCCCATTTTTTGAATGACTGGGTTCTTATTCGTTTCTTTCCTGTATGAGTCGATGCACATTTCTATTTCTATTTTTCCTGAAAGGATAAAATACATGTTGCATTTGGTTTAGAATGCTTTTCATCATGTTTGATTGAGATCATAGTAGGTTTACCAAGACTTTTTATATGCATAGGAAATGCTCGTGGAAAAACACAACATCTCAAAATGGTCATTTTCGGGCCGAGATTGTCAAAACGAACAGGGTAATTTTCAATGGTAAATATCCACCAGGCCGATCAGATCAACATCTCTCGTCCATTCGGGGGTGAAAAAGCACGCATATTTTAACATCAAGAATTATCCGAAGTCCTGAACTCCTGAAGTATTTAACGTGTCTTAAGCTCGAGTTAATTAGTGATAAGCACCGACTAATCACTTTGCGTGATCATCACTTCGGGAGGCTTTCATACTTTATATATCCAAACTCCCGAAGTGCCGAAGTGTCGAAGAGACGAACTACCCGAAGTGCCAAAGTATCGAGGATCAATAATCACCCAAAGTCCCGGAGAGCCGAACTAGCCAAAGAGCTGAAGAGTCGAACTAGCCGAAGACCCGAAATTCTGAAAACTTGAAGTGAATCTGGACCGTCCATCAGCGGGGACACCCGACAACAGATCATTCACTTCAAAGATTTTCCTCTGGGATATTTTCATGCCCAACATTTTAAACTTCCGAAACCCATATTTCCAAAGAAAATCTGGACCGTTGATTCGTCACGACACGTGGCGACAGATCATTCACTTAGGAGATTTTCCTCTAGGAGATTTTTCATGTTTCACATTCAAAACAACCGAAGCCTGAAAGTCCGAAGTGAATCTGGACCATTGATCTCAAATCAATGAGAACCGTCGATCCTTGCAGCAAGAAAATATCACCCGAAGCATAGATCGCAATCATATCAATGACCACACTCCATTGTGGGGACGTAAACTGCACGGACGTTAATTTTCTAGAGAGGTCCCATAATTGGAACCATGGTATTGTTGGAAGGGTATGTGGTATCTTATGGGAAGTTGCGGGCCCAAAAGTGGTGTGGACCCAAACCACCCTCAAAAACTCCATCAATCACATTCTTAATGACACCAGGTCACCACGTCACCTCCACATGAATTTTGCTCCTCTCACTGCGTGCCATCTGATTCTACATCCACGTCGTCCACCTCCACGCATCCTGTCTTCCTATTGGATGCCCGCCGCCACGTCTTCCTGTTCACAACCAATTCATCACAGTAAAAGCAGGGAGAAGGGTCACTTACAGTCGAGATAAAGTGCGCTTAGCTTCTGAAAGCTCAGACACAGACATAGAGTTAAGTCTTAGTCATAGGTTGACGTAAATTTCTTCCAAAACACTTCAACATACTCCTCTCTTCCTCAAGCAGAGATCTTCTCATGCAACCATTTGTCTCCAGTGGCCCCCGTCAACTTGCAGGAATGCCATTACTCAACACAGAGCTCTTCTCTGTCACTCCTAGGCCTATTTTCTGCCAATTCAGTTTCTCCAGCACATGCATCAGTTTCTGTCTCAGAGACAGTGGTAGTTTTTCATTGATTAATTCCAACATTTCTTAGATTAGATACAAGAGTGGTCTTTTGTGTGTGATAATAACCACTCTTTTTTATTAAGTCCAATGTCTTAGTGAAGTTAATAATTTTTTCTACAAACATTTACCTAAATTTAGGTCTCAGTCCCATAAGGACGAGAGCCTCTGCAACTCTTTTAAATAGTTAGTTTTTGGATATTGTAAGAGTCAGATTTTTGGGGAAAGGATAGAAATACATCAGATTGGTTGGACCCGTTCTATGCATGGATTAAATCTCTCCACCTGGTGAATATACTCTTGATGATATTGTTTCGTTCAAATCTTCATGTGTTTTTATTCTTATCTTGAATACAGTTTTTGATTTGTGCAATGTACATTTCATTTCCTTTCAACTATTGTATAACTTGTTTTTACTGATATGCAACCTGTCAAACAACTAATGCTTTGGTGAATATTTTTTTTATTTTCAACTTTTGGGAGTAACTGTGTTTTTGATACATGTTTAATGTCTTGAAATAATATTTTAAGTATTGAACTTTTTGCACCAGATTATTCATTGAGTAGTTTGTTGTTTCCCCTTGTTTTCTATTATTTCAATGGTCTGTCATTAGTGTGCCACCATCCAAGGAGGACCCTCATTCATACCATTCTACCAACCCAGCCTTGATTTTTGTCTTGATAGAATAACCCTCTGACCAACCAACAAAAAATTAAAAGAAACAATCATTCTAAACTAATAGGTGGCTTAGCTTTTCCCTTTAGCAGTCAGGTGCATACTTTAGGACCAACATTTTCTGGTGCCCTTGCTGGGAAATAGAGTAATGAAATATATTTCCCTGGGAGAACAAAAATTGATCGATTCTGAACTTTGATGGTGGAAAAATATCAAACACAGACACATTGCCATCTTTCACCTGGCAACTTCACTAAGTAAAACTTAAAGAAGAAATACTGGCGCCCAAAAATGGATTCAACAGATCCAAATCTGAAAATAGCAAGGCCAAGAGAGCTCGTTCTAACCCTGAGAATAACATAGTAGTATCTGAGCTAGATAGGCAACTAAGAAAATACACTGTATCCCAGAGATATACTTCCCCCCTTAAGGGTAAACCTGCACAAAAAGAGCCTACATCTAATCATGATCACAAGAATCTTGAATTTGATAGCCCTGAGAATCATAATTCCAAAGGGGCTTAGACATATTCAACGCCTGATTCCACTTCAGTATCCATTCCTGCATCCACCCCTATATCTCCCATAAATTTGGAGATCCCTATTATTCAAGCCATGGCCGTTAACAAAATGGATGCCATAATTGCTGCTAGATATGCACCCCTACTTCTGCCTTTAGCCTTGCATGCCTTCCTAGCCACATATTACATGAAATATTTACCAATATATTGTTGATATTATGGTAGCTGCAGGAGGTATTTACCTCCACGTGTAAACCTGACGAGAATAGAATATTCTGGAAAGAAAGAAGAAACCCTAATGAGTTGGCTAATAACCCTAGAAGACAAGTTGGCTCAAGAGGATAACTTGTATTAGGTTATTAGCCTCCAAGAGAAGAAGTTGGCTAGAATAAATATTATATACCAAAGAATTAGTTCCCAGAATGGGAATTCGGCCCTGGAAGTATGCCAGATTTAGTATAAATACAGGAGGCTAGTCTTCATTCTGGCCAGTATAATCAGAACTGCAGAGCATACTTGTTTGCATTGCAGTTGGGCAGTTTTGTGTGCAAGTCTAGAGGAGAGTTGTTGTTGCAGCTAGCAGATTTCATTTTGTCTTGGACTATCTCTGGGTTATGGTTTAAACTATATAATCAGCTCTTGTTTGGTGCACTATTCTTGGAGGAAGATGCGCTACCCTTTGTTTGGCTATCTAGCCTAGGGTTTGCTTCCAGAATGATTCTTTGTCAAGGTTAAGATGCTCGGAGGGTGGCTTAGGCCTATGGTCGGGTGAAAATAGTGATATTGTCTATGGTAAAGTGAGTGCATCCATTCATATTCTAATAGATTATGGGCCCACACCTCCTTCATTCAGTCTAACCACTGGAAGGGAGCATAGCCATAAGGATATTAAGCTCGTTGAAGAATTGTTGCCAGGGTTTCTAGCAGGAGCAGTCACCAAAGTACTATTGCTAGGGTTACTAGCAGGTGCAGTTGCAAAACCCTAACCCTCTCATTGAGGCACCTTAATTGAAGGGATTGAATTAATTTCCAGATAGAGCAGTGCACCCTATCCTAGCGCATCTCCTGGTACTCTCAGCAAGCCAAGACGTCAAGTTTGAGTTTTTGGTCAAATCTAGGGTTGACCAAGTCAAAGAAGCCATGACTTACTCTATGAAGTCAGAAAAAAATTTAGATGGATATTCTAACTTCAGAGTGTGGAAGACAAGGATTTACCTCATCCTTGCCAAGAATAAGGTGCTGGATATCATGAAAGGAAAGATCGTGGAACCAGAGTTTGAAGAAGGAAAAGAGAAGGAACCACAAAACATTGCAATTATGGAGAAGTTCAAAGACAGTGACATCAATGCCATGAGTATCATAGTGGACTCTATAAAATACCACTTGATTACCTACATCTCCCATATTGAATCATCAAAGAAGATGTACGATGCCTTAACAAACCTCTTCTCAGTCATAAACATTGGACAAGTAATGAGTCTGAAGAATGAGCTCCGTGACATGAAGATGAATGATGATGAAAACATAACATCATACTTTGTGAGGATCTCTTAGTTAAGAGATAAACTACAAGCTATTGAAGAAATCATCTTAGAGAAGGAACTGGTAAACACAATACTCAATGGTCTTCCCAAGACATGGGATGCATTTGCTGCAAGTATGAACACAAGGAAGGAGTATCCTACATTTGAAGAAATTTGGACTTGTTGTGCTCAAGAAGAGTCAAAATAAATAAGATGATGAATTCTTCACAACAAGATTCAAGAATTCTAGGAACACAAGGAAGTTTAGAAATAAGCCAAATCTAGAGAAAGATATGTTAGAAATACAATGCTTCAACTGTCGAAAATATGGTNTCCCAAGCTAAAGAAAAGGAAGGAGACACATGAAGCATCAGTTGCTGAAGAAAAGGAGCATTCAAAGAAGACTAAGCAGGATGAAACAAACCTCTTCCTCTAAAGACAAGGTAACAATACTCTTCTTAGTTCTTGTACATGTCTTGTTTGCATAATCTCTGTACATATCTTGTATATCTATCTCTTAGAAGATAATATGTTCCAAGAAGAACTATACCGATAAGATAAGGATTTATATAATCATGACAACAAGTTAGACAATACACATGAAAGAATGAAGTACACCAAGCAAATCATGTGGAAGTTATTACATAAGTAACAACCCCAAGATAAGCCAAATTCAACAATCAAGAAGAAATTGGAGAAAGACTTATGCCACCTTGCATAAGGAAATAAGGATGTAGATGGAAGCATGGATGGAGGGAGCCGATTATATACTTCCAAAAGAAAAAACATGCACTCATACATGAAGCAAGGATTAGGAGGGAGCTAATCCTATGATCCATTGAATATGATGTAGTATATATCTATGGTAGAAGCCATGAAAAGCGGTACGTGTTTAGTTTGACTTCAGAAGAAGCCTTCTTTGAAAAGAAGCCTCAAAGTATCCCTGGTTGTCCATCCACATCCATGATCCTATGATGAAAGGAAGAAGTTGGAATCTTCAAAGCATATAATCTATAGAAAACTCCATGGACTCAAGAGCTAAAGAGAAACATGAGGAAGAACGTGAAGATTCCAAGAAAGAAAGAGAAGCCAAAACAACCAGACATTGTATCACAAGATTACCAACCTGATATGAAATCACTAAAAGAAATCAAGCAGAGGAACTAAAGGTTGTGATGAAGAACATTGTATGAAAGACTTATGAATGAAAGCATTGCGAGATCAAGGACTAGAGGTTCTCCCAAATGGAGGGAGAAGACTATGATGACTGTTTTCTCCAGTAAACCAGACATACTTCTACATGAGTCATTATATCATCCGCAATATCCATGGGTTGGATTTTTACATCAGATAAAGGCAAAGACTATTCTCCAAAATAATTGAACAAAGAGTGTATGAAGAGCAACCTCAAGGATTTGAGGTATACCAGAAAGAGACCCTTGTATGCATATGGAAGAAGGCAACTTGGTGGAGAATATCCAATGCACAGTAGAAGCATGGTGAAAAATTTCTATAACAAATATACTGTATCATAATGGTTATTCAGAATCTCAGGATGATGGATTGCTAATCCATGACAAACACTCATGGCGGCCAAAGAAGTATCACTTGGATATGTTCCAGTTTGACTCTTGCCACGATGTTGTGAGCTAGCAAGAGACAAAGAGGAATCCAACAATGATTGATAAGAGCTATATAAAGCCTTCAGAGAATACCAGTGTTCCAGACATAATGAAGTACATTGAGATCAAGCATTACACTAGCCGTGATGAAGTCCAGAAAAGAGAAAGTGGTTCTCAAATATATATCTCCAAAGATGAGCAGATAAGAAGACATTTTGGTAAAGCTTCTATCCAATATAGAAGAGTTTGTGTACTCAAGCTGGATCTCGTGGAGACGACTTCCCTATTGAAAAAGGAAGAGATGAATCCCAGGTTGGGAGGGAGCACTGATGTGTTATTGATTTATGGACAATCATTTTTCAGTTCTAAAAATGGTCCAGGTTGAGAAGTTCCTTTCTAGTTAGGAAAGTGGTTTGATATTTCTTACGGACAAGCATTTTCCAGTTCGGAAAATGGTCCAGATTGAACGGTCATTTTCGTAATGAAAATGGTTCGATGGATTGCTAATGTACCATAGACAATGATTTCCCATTATGGTTAACATGGGGAATGGTCTAGGACAATCTCTCTTCTTGATGGTTAATCAAGAATACTGGTCCACCTCGCCGGACAGTCATTCTTTCGAGGATCACAGTTGTGAGAAGATTCGAAGAATGGTCTATTTTGGAGGTTGGTGCAGGACAATCATTTCCTTTGGAAATGGTCTAGACAGTCATTCCTTAGGGCATATTCATTTTCTCCAGGTTGCACTTTGTTTAGTGCTGGAAGAATGGCCTAGGGTGGGGAATGGTCCAGGTTCAACAATCAGGGACAGACATTCCTTAGGGCAGACTCATTCTCTTCAGGTTGCACTTTGTTTATTGCCGGAGGAATGGCCCAGGGTGGGGAATGGTCCAGGCTCAGAAATCAGGACAACTATTCTTCCTTCCTTTCTTGAGAAGAATAGTCCATATAGCTCATCATTGATGTTTGAATTTTTGAGGGCATATGCTCTTCCAGATCTCACAGATGTGAGTGGAAGAATGGCCCAGATAATTCAATTTATATCATAACAATGTTTTCTGTGCAGGTTGATATCAAATGATTGTTATGGAGACTGTATGTCTCTGGATAGTAGATGCATGCTATTGTGGTGGATGTGTTCCAATGATCATGATTATATTTCATTGATCAAGTATTTGTGTGCTACTTGGTGTGGTAGTGTACCAGTAGATTGTGGTTGTGTACTACTATGGATAGACACAATTGTGTTCTATTGAATGATATTGTTCTGATTGCCTTGAAGACTATCAACATTGTTGGATATGATTATCAGGTAGATGGATGATCAATGGATAGAGATTTCCCAGACATGAAAATGGTCCAGGACATATGTCCAGAGTAGAAGAATGGCTCTTGTGTCACTCTGTGGAGTGAGCGACTTATCCAGCATCATGTTTGATTAATCATATGGATTATGGTTTCGAGAGATGATGCGGCTAATGACATTGATAGTGATGATGGTTCTCATGATCTAGTCATGAGATAGTCTATACGACTATGTTGATGCTACCGGGTGAATGGTATGTTTGTGCTCAAGACCATTACCTTCAAT
>SNQJ01S0206103.1:0-14440 GCA_010110895.2 Picea sitchensis | reverse complement strand
AGAGTATGGAAGATGTATTTCGATGGTTCTTCATCAAAAGAAGGATCTGGTGCAGGTATTATCCTCATTTCCCCTTCAGAAGAAGTAATAACCCTCTCTTATAAGCTGGAGTTTGAAACTACTACTAATATAGCTGAATATGAAGCTCTGGCATTGGGATTGAGGGCTGCCAAAGACACGACCATTGATTGTGTAGCATTTTTTGGTGATTCTGAGGTAATCATCAATCAAGTAAGGAACATCTATCAGGATAAGCAATAGAGGCTAATGCAATACAAAAATGAGGTATGGGATCTGATTGATAATTTCTTTCTAGAATTTAACATTTCTTTCATTCCTAGAGAACATAATCAGAAGGCAGATTCTTTGGCCTTGGCTACCAGCACTTTTAGGCCTCCCATTGGCCCAAATATAAAATATTAGGTGGAGATAAGACAAAGAACAACCATACTAGTCAACATAAAACACTGACAAGTCTTTAGTGATTATTTAGAGCTGCAGAGATTTCTACACACCATTGATTAATTCTCCAATATCTCAATTGACCAAGAAAGTCGAGAAGGTGAAGATGAGGAATTAGAAGATCAACAAGCATCTCATTTGTTGAAGACAGTGGCTGGTCATGATGTTGTGGAGCTGAAAACCAACCACATTCTGAGAGGACTAGTGCCATTAGAAAGGTTGTTTGATAGTTATGATGTTTACAAAGGGGATGCCATGAAAAATCAAGAAGAAGAGGTGACATATTGCAATATTGGGACCACTGAGAATCCTAAGATAATCAAGTTGTCCAAAGCATTAGCTGCAGAACAAAAAGACAGGTATGTCAGTATCATTAAAAATTTTGTTGATACTTTTGCAAGGTCCTATGAAGATTTGAAGACATTTGACATTGACATCATCCAACATAAGATCCCCCTAAAGGCTGGCTCCAAGCCATTCAAACAGAAGATTCGATAGTTTAATCCCATGTTAATGTCCATAATTGAGAAAGAGATGAAAAGAATGTTGGATGCCAAGATTATTGCACCATTCAGGTACTCAAGATGGGTGGCCAACTTAGTACCTGTAAGGAAGAAAAGTGGTGAGATACGCTTGTGTGTCAACTTCAGAAATCTCAACAAGTGTTCTCTGAAGGAAAATTATCCCCTCCCCAAGATGGATCATATTTTACAAAGGGTGGTAGGTGCACACAAAATTTCCTTGTTGGATGGATACTCTAGTTATAACCAGATAGCGATGTGCAAAGAGGATAAAGACAAAACAACATTCACCACCCCATGGGGAACATTCATGTATGACAAGATGCCCTTTGGGCTGATGAACGCAGGGGCCACTTTTCAGAGGGCCATGGACATAGATTTTGTGGGCGAAAAAAGACAAATTCATGGTTATATACTTGGATGACATCACCATTTTTTCCAAGTCTCATGATGAACATTTGTAGCACTTGGAGCAGGTTTTCAAGAAATGAAGGAGATATGGAATATCTTTGAATCCTAGGAAGTCTCACTTTTCCATGCCAGAAGGAAAGCTCCTGGGCCACATCATATCAGCAGGGGGTATAGAAATTGATCTGAAGAGGGTTTGTGCCATTCATCAGATTGAGATCCACAGAAATAAAAAGGTTGTCCAGTATTTTATTGGTAAGATAAACTTCCTCAGATATTTCGTGCCAAATTTTGTTGAAATTTTGAAGCCTATTACTAACATGTTGAAGAAATATGTTGTGATAAAATTGTCCTTGGAGGAAAAATCATCTTTCCAAAAAATCAAGCAAGCTTTAGTTGAGGCCCCTGTATTGCCAAGCCCTGACTACACCAAAGATTTCTTCATATTCTCTTTTGCTTAAGAGGAAATCATTGTTGTTGTACTACTGCAAAAAAATGAAGAAGGGAATGAGAAACCAATAGCCTTTTTCAGCAGAGCCCTCCGAGATGCTAAGTTGAAGTGCGATATATTAGAGAAACATGCTTATGCACTGGTAAAAGAACTTGAAGACTTCAAGGTTTATGTACTACAGTCTATCATAACAACCTTTGTTCCTAGCAACAGTGTCAAAGAGATTCTGGTCTAGCCAGACAGTGAGGGGAAAAGAGGAAAATGGATTGTCAAACTATTGGAGTATGACTTGCACATAAAGCCCACCAAGATGATCAAGGGGCAAGGACTGGCCAAATTTATATCAGAATCAAATTGTAAGGTGCTATAATTTCAACAAATGTTCACCCAATTAGATGCACCCATCATACAACCTGAACAAGACAACTTACAGGTATTTGAAAAATACTTCTCTTCACCTTGGTATAAAAACATCATCTATTTTCTACAACATTTTGAGTGTCCAACAAATGTGAAGAAGACAAAGGCCAGGTCTCTCAAGTTGAAAGCTATCAAGTTTTGCATTTCAAACCAAAAATTGTATTGGATAGATCCTACTGGCATCCTATTAAAGTGCCTCTATGAAAATGAAGCCAAACAGGTCACATTAGAAATGCACAGAGGAGTATGTGGAGGGAACCAACATTGGAAGGCCACAACTCTCAATATCCTGAGGGCAGGATACTACTGGCCCACCCTTTTCTCTGATGTGTTTTCCACTATTAGATCCTACAATGAATGCCAAATGTTTGCAGGGAAACAAAAGTTACTATCACTGCCCCTAAAACCTATAAATTCCAATAGTCCGTTTCAACAATGGGGGTTAGACTTCATAGGAGAGATAAATCCACCTTCTAGTGGACAACACAAGTGTATCCTCACTGCCACCAACTGCTTCACCAAATGGATTGAGACTGTGCCCACAAGGAATGCCACTGACAAGGTAATCATGAATTTCCTGGAAACTAATATTTTTGCCAGATTTGGTTGCCCCAGTAAGCCTGTAACATACAATGCCCAAGCATTCAATTCCAAAGCCATGATTGACTTTTGTGGAAGTCACAACATATCCATGATACATTCCACACCCTATTACCCTCAGGGAAATGGCCTGGAAGAATCATCAAACAAGACTCTCATTAGGATCATTAAGAAGTTGCTGACTGAAAACAAGAAATCCCGGGACTCTAAACTCAAATATTCTTTATGGGCTGAAATAATCAACACTAAGAAGTCTCTAGGAACCTCACCCTTTCAACTTTTTTATGGCATAGATGTTTTTTTTACCACTCAACTTGGTATACCGATTCTAAAATTCTTGCAGGAAGCGATTGAGGAACCAAATGACATCCAAAGGAGAGTCTTCTAGATTATAGAAGTTCAATAAAGAAGAGAAGCACTGGATCAGAGGAAAGAGGCATACCAGAGCAATATCAAATCATCCTTTGATAAGAAAACCAAGAAGAATATTTTTCGGAAAGGTGACCTGGTCTTGAGGTGGGATGCCCGAAGGGATGACAAGTCTAAGCATGGTAAATTTGACAACCTCTAGTTTGGCCCTTTTAAGGTGGTTGAAGTTCTGAACAACAACACATTTATCTTGCACAACCTAGACGATACATAGATCTTTGGAGGCGCAGTAAATGGGCGCTTCTTGAAGCACTATTTTGATTAAGGACGAGGGAAGGTCCCTCTTGTACCATAGATTCTTTCATTTATTATTGCTTTTGATTAGTTAGTTGTGTGTGAATAAAGACTCCATAGAGAAACAAGGAACTTGGGTGTAGTTTCAGTTTTTAATTGAATAAAATGCATGGTTGAGGGATTGTAACAGATACACAGGGATGACAAATGGAAACAAAGGTAAGTGATGGAAGGTAAGAGAAGTTATTTAATCTCAAGGCACCGATCTACAGTTCTTAGCATCTCACAGGGACGAGCTATCCCCAGTTGGAGCCAATGTTGTAACCTAGGTATGCGCCCCTACCTGTCCTCTCTCTTTCCTCTATGCCTTCATCAATTTTTCACATTCTAGTTGGTCAAGTCAGTTTCCCATTTTTTGAGTGATTGGGTTCTTATTCGTTTCTTTCCTATATGAGTCTTTGCACATTTTTGTTTCTGTTTTTCCTGAAAGGATAAAATGCATGTCACATTTGGTTCAAAATGCTTGTCATCACATTTGATTGAGCTCACAACAGGTCGACCAGGACTTTTTATATGCACAGGAAACTCCCGTGGACAAATACAACATCTTAGAATGGTCATTTTCGGGCCAGGATTGTAAAAAAAATTGGGTAATTTTCAACCTTAAATATCCACCAGGCTAATCAGATCAAAGGCTCTCATCCATTTAGGGGTGCAAAATCGCGCGGATTTTAACATCAAGAATTATCCGAACTCCCGAAGTATTTAACACATCTTAAGCTCGAGTTAATTAGTGATAAGAACTGACTAATCACTCCACGAGATCATCACTTCAAGAGACTTTCATACTTTATATCTCGAAACTCCCGAAGTGTCGAAGAGTCGAACTACACGAAGTGTTGAATTCCTGAGGATAAAGAATCACCCGAAGTCCCGGAGAGCCAAACTAGCCAAAGACTTGATGACCTGAAATTCCAAAAACCCGAAGTGAATCTGGACCGTCCATCAGTGGGGACACGTGACAACAAATCATTCACTTCAGAGATTTTCCTCCGAGATATTTTCATGCGCAACATTTGAAACTTCTGAAACTTGGATTTCCAAAGAAAATATCGTTCATTGGTCACGGCGCGTGGCGACAAATCATTCACTTCAGAGATTTTTGTCCAGAAGATTTTTCATGTTTCACATTCAAAACACCCGAAGCTCAAAATTTCAAAGTGAATCTTGACCATTGATCTCAATTCAACAATAACCGTCGATCCTTGCAGTAGGAAAATATCACTTGGATCACAGATCGTAATTAGATCGACGACCGCACTCCATTGCAGGGACGTAAAATGCCTGGACGTTAATTTTATAGAGAGGTCCCGCAATTGGTACCATGGTATTGTTGGAAGGGTACGTGGCATATTGTGGTTGATTGCGGGCCCAAAAGAAGTGTGGACCCAAACGAACCTCAACAAATCCTGCAATTACGTGCTTAATGACATTAGGTCACCACGTCACCTCCACATCACTTTCACTCCTCTCATTGCACACCATCTAATTCTACATCCACATCGTCCACCTCCAGGCGTGCTGTCTTCCTATTGGATGCTTGCCTCCACGTCTTCCTGTTCACAACCAATTCATCATAGTGAAAGTGAGGAGGAGGGTCAGTTACAGTCGAGATAAAGTGCACTTAACTTCCGAAATATCAGACACAGACATAAAGTTAAGTCTCAATCACAAGTTGACGCAGATTGGTTCCAGAACACTTCATCAGACTCCTCTCTTCCTCAAGCAGAGATCTTCTCATGCATCCAATTTTCTCCAGTGGTCTCTGGCAGCTCGCAGGGATGCCATTACTCAAAACAGAGCTCTTCTCTGTCACTTCGAGGCCTATTTTCTGCCAATTCAGTTCCTCCAACACATGCATAATTTTATGTCTCAGAGACAGTGGTAGTTTTTAGTTGATTAATTCCAACATTTCTTAGATTAGATACAAGAGTGGTATTCTATGTGTGATAAGAACCACTCTTGTTGATTAAGTCCAATGTCTTAGTGAAGATAATAATTTGTTCTACAAACAGTTACCTAAATTTAGGTCTCAGTTCCCTAAGGATTAGAGCCTCTGCAACTCTTTTAAATAGTTAGTTTTTGGATATTGTAAGGGTCATATTTTTGGGGAAAGGATAACAATACATCAGACTGGTTGGACCCGTTCTATGCATGGATTAAATATCTCCATATGGTGAACATACTCTTGATGACAATGTTTCATTCAAATCTTCATGTGTTTTTATTCTTATCTTGAATACAATTTTTGATTTGTGCAACGTACATTTCATTTCCTTTCATCTATTGTATAACTTGTTTTTACTGATATGCAACTTGTCAAACAACTAATGCTTTGGTGAAGATATTTTAATTTTCAACCTGTGGGAGTAACTGTGTTTTTGATACATGTTTAATGTCTTGAAATAATATTTTAAGTATTGAACTTCTTGCAACAGATTATTCATTGAGTAGTCTGTTATTTTCCCCTTGTTTTCTATTATTTCACTGGTCTGTCATTAGTGTGCCACCAACCAAGGAGGACCCTCATCTATATCATTATGATAACCTGTTAGCACTAGGAATCACCTTCATATTGCATGGAAGGAAAGACCAATACCCACCAGGTTATATGTGAATGTAGGAGTGTTTTAAAGGGTCAAATGGAAAAGACTCACAATGATAATGTTCCAACTCAGAAAACAGGGATAGCATGCACCAACAATCAAGGTCTTGGCTAAATTCGATCAGTCATTGGGAGTAAGTATGAATAGAGGGAAGACTTGAATTAGAGGAATGTAGGGGCTGCTATAAACATCAGGTCTACAATAAGCCTAAGTAAGAAAGTTTCTTAACACAATATCTTCTTGAACTCAGAAACTAAGGAAGCTAAATAAACGTCATGATAATATAATGATCAAACATCCACCATAACATCATCACAATCATTCATGTGAATCATTCAAAAGTATGAATATTTAGCATTAGAAGCAAATAAGCTGAAAGAGAAGCTAATTTATATTAGCCAAAATGTCTTAAGTCCAGTACATAGCCAATTCACAGTCACTTCATCAAAATATTACAGTCTAAGGGAGCCTTGATCAACCATCCAAACCTACTAAATCATTTCATCTATCTATTTATAACAAAAGGGAGACAACAACTGGCGGTACGATATGGCCTCCTTCCCTTGAAAATCTCTAATAATTTATTTCATCTAACAACTTGGATAACAACCTATGCTATAAAATAGGAAAATGTTGGTGACTAATCCAACCAAACTTCAAACTGATTTTATTCCCTTTTGCTGTGCAGTTCCTTGTTTTCCATGTGTCTTTCAAGAGCATGTGGTTGTCCTCATGATGCCAGCTGCTATTTCTACAATCTTCTCCATCATCATCTATCCAAAACGTTTTTAGCTTGGCCCTCCTGAATCCCTAGCGTCTGTTGGTAGATTCTTTAGGTAGCAGTCTGAGTAGCGCACTTCAAAACTGGACAAGTAGAAAAGGTAGCGCTGAACCCTCATATTCTCTATGCAAAATTTTCCCTTTGTGAAATATTAGGTAGCAAATTTACGTAGCACCACTGTGCTGCGTATGTGTGAAAACTTTATTCTCTGTCAGATATTGGGTAGCAAATTTACGTAGCACCACTGTGCATCTGTGTGCAAAGTTTAGGTAGCGCTGTAAAAAACGCAACACCTCCAATCTTGAACATGTGCAGAGCAAGTAGTGTCATTGCATAGTGTCAAACCCATTATATTTAGGTGACATGGCAGCACTATAGGTAGTATACTAGTGTAATATCGAAATAGACTATTCCATAGCGCCAAGGTGCTACGCAATATCTTCATTTTACTGATGAGGGAGTTAGCACTTCACAAAAAGCCCAAAAATCTGAGAATCGGCGCTTAAAATCCTGTATAGGTGGCAGAGATAATATTTGAATATAAGTTAACCCTCATAAAAAAGGAACCATCGTAAAAAATGGGGCTCACCTTTCACCAACTATTTTGTTACCTTGACACTTAACCTCACACTCTTTCTGGTAGAAGGAGGATCTTCATTTGGCATAGCAGACTTCTTCTTCTTAGCAATGACAGGAGTTTTTAGTGGGGTTGTGCTCTCCTTAACTACTGGTGTCTCTTTCTTAATGGAAGCTTCAACCAATACCTGCAAGTTTCTTTGAGATGCTTCATATTGAAAATGCTGCAACTCTACCTTGAGTTTCCTGTTCTGAGATTGAAAACCTATATTCTGCCTATAAAGGTTTTGAAGCTGCCTATGAAGGGGTTGGGCCTTTCTTGCTGCAAACCTTTCTAGGTCAAGAGTGTGTTTGTAGCCATCCATGATTTCTTTCATCTGAGCCTTGTGAATTATATCTTCTTCTTTAAGATGAGCTACCTCCTTCCTAGCATCCCTAAGCTGCCTGATCAATCTTTTGAATGTTTGACTATCAGGTGGATTAGTGACATGCATAGTCTCAACAGGCTTTTCCTTGGTCTCCTTTTCTGCCTGCATGGGAATTTCCTTGTCTAATTCATCCGGCTTCTCGATGTCTTTATCTTTATTTTTCTTCTTTGGCACAGGGGTTTCTTCCTTCTTTTCCACAGGTTTTTTAATGCCTTTATCCTTCTTCTTTTGTACAGGTACCTCTGATGGGGACTGTTCTTCAAAAACCTCTTTGGGAACTGATGATCTTGTGAAAGGTCTTCTGCCCTTGGTATTGGCTGCTGGAGGAGAAGAGAGGAAGTGTAGCTTCTTCCCTTTCTTGGATGTAGTTTTGGTAGAAGAAGGAACCTTTTCTAACCCTAGTGGAGGAGGTGGTGAAAAATCTCTCTGTGGGGAAGGACAAGCTTCCTGCTCCATTTCTGTGTCTTGCTTGATGACCTTTGAAACTTGAAAATGGGATCTACCCTTTCTCTTGCTACTGGTCCCTTCTTTAAAAACACTGGTGGGTGATAAAGGACTTGCAATCTGTGATTGAGGAGAAGATTCTACATACAACTTAAAGTGAGAAACAACAACAAAATGTTCCCATGAAATCTCTTTCTTACCCGATTCCTCAAAGACTAGCATTCTGATCAATCCAGAGTGGAAGATGCTAGTATCCACATCCTTAGACTTGGATTGAATCCTGTCTGACATATTGCCTGTTCTCCTTAACAAGTAGTAGGGAATATTCATTTCAATCTTACCAGTAAAATGTAGCAAAATCCTTACATGGTACTGGTACAATGTGTTAAATCTCCCTTCACATGTAAAATATCTCTGGATGATCTTCAATATCTTGTCAAACTGTTCAATAAATTGATTCCTTGGCACACCTTTAGACAAATCACTGGCTTGATTTTCAGGATTAAGGATATATTTGGCATAGGTTGAACTCAAAGCCATGTCTTTAAACCACTTTTCACCTGTAATAGGGATTCCTGTTGCAGCTGAAATAGAGGCCTCATTCACCTCAAATTATAAATCCCCAACCTTGGTTCTCCTACCATAAAAATGTAATGCAAAATGTCTTGTCACCTCTTGATGGACTCTTTGCATATTCCGACAGAAAGAGAGGCATCTCACTCTCTGAAAAAACTCTCTTGCCATGGGATCTATATCAAAAATATGCATATCCACAGGTTCTATTCTAACCACCTAGCCCCCTTTGTGTGTCTTCTTCATCTGAGGAGTCTCCATGGCTTAGAATGATAGTTTTTTAATGCTTATGGGGTAGTAATAACCAGGAGGACTTAGAATCGGGCTTCAAATGTATAAGGATGACCTTTTAAAACATACTGGTGCTAATAAGATAGGTTTTGATTGTGGGAATCACACCCTTAGATTTGTATAGGCATTGGGAGTTTAGACAAATGAGGGGGTAATCTGTAATTGACCCTTTGTAACTAGGTAAAAACGCTTAACTCCAAAATGAAAGGAAGCATGGGAGACACAGAGGGGTTAAGAAGTGCCTCAGGGTAGCGCGATGTGTATGCAGAGGATAGACTATTTAGGTGTTTTCAACCTCAATAGCTATTTCGGGCAGAAGTAATCAGACCTAGATACAAACAATGGATTTCAAAGGTTTTAAAAGAGAGGAGACAAGGCTATGATGTGAAGATGAGTCCCTTATAGCTGTGCAAGCTCGATAAACGAAAACCTAAGCGCTAACTCTTTGTGAAATTTAATGTGCAAAGGAGGCAACACAGGATACCTATGGAGTAAACACTTGTTTGAATCTTCAGCAGAATCTTAGGATGAAGTCACGAACATTTCGGCCCTCGAATCTACCTCAACATCAGATTTGGTCGCAATGTTGTTGCCTTGTCAAAACTGTGAGTTTGAGCAGCGCATCCTTCTTGAATTTTCAAATCACAAACCATTATCAGGGCTCGTAAATACGAGATCTTGGAGGTATCTTTAACCAAACCCTAGCACTGAAAACAAGGAACATGACATCAGTCGTGGTAGTCATAACTCATGGTGGAAAACATGATGGACATGAATGGCACTATGGAACCGCCTGATGAGTGGGCAATGCTCCAATTTAAAAAATTATTGGACAGGTAAGAAAGGACAACAAGGCATGCCTACAAGGTCATGAATGAGGAGAAAGGTGTGTCACATCAGTCTAGTCATGGGAGGGATCGATCCTAGTGACAAATCATGAAGGGGACCAAAATTCAAATCATGAACTAAAATGGTTCTAAGTCCAAAAATCAATTTGAGGATCAAACATGAGTTAAGACTCAAAAATTTATTTATCTAAGGGGTCCTAACAAACATAAACTTTAAAGACATGAAACTTAAAAAATTAAAATCTAAGGCTTAAAAAAGGATAAAAACAAACTAAAAACCCAAGGCAATTTAGTGTGATAACATTGACTCCATAGGGGATGGCATGCCCCCTACGGGATGCCAAGAATGAGTAGATTTAGTGCCTTATCCTAGGGCCATGTGGTCAGTTATTGAAATAAAAATAAAAATAAAATGATATTTACAATGACATGAAGAGCCACACAAGGCTCAAGCAAAGTAATTTTTTAGGAAATGCCCATTGAAAGGGCCACAAAAAACCTGTTCATTCTCCATATTCTGCAACTTAAAAGTGTTATTAGAGAATACCTCAGAGATTTTGAAAGGACTGATCCATAAAGCTTCAAATTTACCATGCTTGCCTTTATCTTGCTTCGGTGCATTCCACTTGAGCACCAGATCGCCCAGTTGAAAATCCTCTTTGTTCACTTTCTTGTCGAATGTCTGCTTGATATTCAGTTGATTATCATATGCTTTGTCTACAAAATGCTCCCAAGTCTGCTTCACTTCAACCAGCTGTTGAATCCTTTTGACCATATGATCAGACTCCCCTTGATAATCTTGGAAGAATTTTTCCATCGGTAAGGCAAGATGAGAAGGAAAAATTGCCTTAACTCCATACACCAACTAGAAAGGGGAAAGTCCCCAAGGACCTTTTTACCATCACTCTGTCAGCTCGTAGGGAAAATTTGAGTTTTGAGTCCCATGCCTTTTTGTTATCCTCTAACAACTTTTTAATGATCTTTATAATTCTTTTGTTTGAGGATTCTGCAAGCCCGTTTCCTTGAGGGTAGTAAGGGGTAGAATGAATCAAAGTGATCCCAAACTATTCACATAATTGAATCAATGGTTCAACCTTGAAAGATGAAACATTATCAGTGATGATTATGTCAGGACACCCAAACCTTGCCATAATGTCTTCAAGGAAACTAATGATAACTTTGTGGGAAGCATTCCTTGTAGGGATAGCTTCAATCCATTTAGTAAAGTAATATATAGTAGTCAAGATCCATCTATGTTGACCACTGGAAGAGGGATGTATTTCCCCAATAAAATCTAGGCCCCACTATTGGAAAGGTACTGAAGCTGCCACAGGGTTTAATGGAAAATACTTAAGCTATTGCTTTCCAGAGAAATTTTGACATTTAGCACAGGCTCTGATCTTAGCACATCAATGAACAAATTAGGCCAGAAGTACCCAGCCATGAGGATCTTGTATGCCGTGGTTCTCCAATAATGATTGTTGTGCCTCTTTCGTCACCTTGGTGATAAAATAAGAGGTGCTTGCAAGCTCAGTTGGGTTTGCTGAGCAGGACAACTGTATAGAAAAGAGTTAGAGAAAGAAAAACAAAACTATAATTAAGAATTAAACTAATAGATGCAATAAAAACTAAAATCATGAGCATAGGGACATAGAGATAAAAAGAACAAAAATACCCATGTCACCAATGTTTGAGGCTGATCTATTGATGAAAACAAAGCACCAAGAAGAAAGGGGACTATGAGTCCCTTCTTCCTCCAAGGGAAGGCTCTTGGACCCTCACTAGTTAGCTCTTCTTACAACAAAGAAAATGGAAAATGGTGATGAAAGAACTCTTTACAAATCCACTCAATGGTGAGATGGATTGTCCAATGTAATGGTGTCAAAGTACTCTTGTCAAGGATGGAGTCCTTAAAACAATATAGGAAGCATAACATTACTTTGAATTCCTTGAGAAAATGAGGTGCATTCATGGATTTTTATAGCATTGCTTTGGGTTATTGTTTAACTGCTTTGTAGTGTGAAAAGAGGCCATTTAGGGCATTATTAGGTCTTTGACTAGCCCACCAGTCGGATCCAGCCTAGATTTGAGGGTCAAATTAGCTTGGGAGCTGGACCATAAGTGGTTGGGAGGCCGACCACTTTCATAAATGCGCCATTTAGCAGGTGAGCGGATTTTTGTGCTAACAGTCGGGCATCGTGCGCCTGTGCACAATTTATACGTTCTTGTTCCGTGCATGTGCGCGCGCGCCCAATGTCTGCAAAGTGCTCTTCAATTTTTCACTACTTGGTATAGTTTTTTGACCTTTTTGAATGCTGTGGTATTAATTCAGGTCCATGAATGACTTCATTACTGTTTGACGATGCTGAGTTCTTGCAACCATGTGCGGATGAAATTTCAGTGATAACAGATGCCCCCTGATGGATGAGGTTAGGAGAATACGTATAGCCGAAATCCATCAATGTTTCTTCTACTGAGAAGGTTGTTGTAAGATAGAGCAATAGTGGGATCGTTCAGAGCAATCCGTTGAAGGAAAAAAGGAACCGGTAGGACCCGACCTTCTATGAGGTGTGTAAAATAGAAAACTGTGTACAAACGAGGCAGGCATGCCCCATGCTCGTGTTATGTAACTCTGAAAAAAGATGACTGAAGCGTTGGTGTAGAAAACTGCAGCGCCCTCGGGGGTGGTTGTGATAAAGGCAAAATACAATTCTGAAAAGGAAAACACTCTGAACAGTATGCAATGATCGTGGTAAGAAGTAGCAGCGATTATGTGGGCATTGATAGCCCAACCAAGTTCAGAGGTCTTCGGCAAATGATATAAATAACTGTAATAGTCGCAAAGTAAGACCCACCGTAACACGAGAAAGTGTTGGCGTCGAATGTTACGGGGGTCAACGAAAGTAGGGATTAATGGTGTTGCACCCTGTGCCATCCAAGATCTCTCATTGAGTGGAGAATGAGAATCAAGATACTGTCGCCCTTCTGTAAAATTGTGTTGATGTCGACAAAAGGGGAACGCGACTCCCAGAAGCAAAGGGATTCGGGAAATCTACTGAGGTGAGGAAGTGGTAGAGGTAGATGGACGAAGTCAAGAAGTGGGAAGACTCAAGACTGCCCTTGGTTGGAGGATGTATGAGATAAAAAGTGGTTTCAACCGTGTAACGAGGTCGAGTGTTGGGGGGACGACAAGACCGGTGATAAGTTGTGCCAGAGGTGGGACAAGGTGAACAAATTCAAAGGGTAGAGGTAAGTGACATGTGGGGTACTCTGAATATATGGACAATGACGGCAAGGGTAGATGATAAGTAATGCTCCAACCAAGGGTGACATGGGTTGCGTTTGGCCAAAAGGAGGGAAGCAAGTCGCCAAAGGTGATGATAAAAAAGATAATGTAATCACTGGAAATAAAGGCGTTTGTACAATAAATAACGAATAATTGGGGAGAAATGTACAAATACAGAAATGGGTGCCCTAGTGTGATATGGGTGGCCCACATAGGGCATAATTTGCTTGGAAAACTGTTGAAGGGTGGGGGCCCCATTGGTGAGTTTCTGTATGAGGTAGGTGAAATGAAGGTAGGTTCACAGATGGGCAAACTGATTGTGGAGGAAATGGAGCGTTCATGATGCTGCGGAGGTGCAGGTAAAAAATAGAACCGAGAAGAGAAAATCTGGGAGTCCATGTGGGAAAGATAGAAAAATGAGGAGAAGGAGTATGTAGTTGATTCGCGACATGATGAAAGACTATCGGGACTCCCATCCCTAAAGGGTAATGAAAAACAACATGAGTGTCAAAAGTGTTAAAAGGTGCTATGAATGGGACAACTCATGTGGGTAAGAATGCTACCGGGTAACAGTACCGAAGATGCAAATGGAGGTGTGGGTACTGCAGAGCCGGGAATGGGGAGCCTAGAGGCAAATATCAGAGGGTGTGACTGGAAATGTAAGTGCGATACAGCGGAAAAGACTACATGCCAGTACTGAATATATACCTGAAGGGGTTGTGTCGATGTATAATGATCAAGTACCTGCACGCATGAAAACCAAATACCCAAAGTGAACAATATCTGAAAAGAATCAAAGATATGAGCATGTATTTGATAAGCGTGAAATATGTGCATGCGTACGTGACCATGGATAAAAAAGGTGCCCCGGGGGCTTAGGATGAAAAGAGGCATAACTTCGGCCCATTTGGTGAAGTAATCAATGGTGACAACAATGTATTTGTGACCATTGATGGAGGGGGAATTACAAGTCATAAAGTCGATGCCCCATTTACAAAAAGGGTCGGCAGTAATGACAGGGT
>SNQJ01S0206102.1:4653-16404 GCA_010110895.2 Picea sitchensis | reverse complement strand
TCCTTTTGTTCCTAAAGTTCTTGAATCTTGTTGTGAAGGCTTGATCATCGTACTTATTTTGGGGTTTCTCTTTTGCATTGATCCTTGATTATTCTTGAGCATAGTAAGTCCAAAGTTATTCAAATGTTGGATACTCCTTCCTTGTGTTCATGCTTGCGGAAAATGCATCCCATGTCTTGGGAAGACCATTGAGTACTAGGTTTACCAATTCCTTCTATGAGACGATCTCTTCAATAGCTTGTAGTTGATCTCTTAACTGAGATATTCTCACAAAATATGATGTTATGATGTCCTCATCATTCATCTTCATGTCATGGAGCTCATTCTTCAGACACATAACTTGTCGAATGTTTCTGAATGAGAAGAGATTTGTTAGGGCATCACCCATCTTCTTTGATGAGTCAAGATGTGAGATGTAGGGTATCAAGTGGTCTTTTATATATTCCACTATGATACTCATAGAATTGATATCACTGTCTTTGAACTTCTCCATAGTTGCAACGTTCTGCGGTTCCTTCTCTTTTCCTTCTTCAAACTCCGGCTTCACGATCTTTCCTTTCAAAATATCCAACACTTTATTCTTGGCAAGGATGAGGTCAATCCTTGTCTTCCATGCTCTAAAGTTAGAGGATCCATATAACTTGTTCTTTGACTTCATAGAATAAGTCATGGCTTCTTTGACTTGGTCAAACCCTAGATTTGACTATAAACTCAAAATTCACGTCTTGGCTTGCTGAGAGTATCAGGAGATGCGCTAGGCTAGAGCGCACTGATCTATCCAAAGATTATGTCAATCCATTCACTTAAGGTGCCTCAATAAGAGGATTAGGGTTTCTACGACTGCTCCTGCTAGTAACCCTAGCAACAGTGTCTTGGAAGTTGCTTCTGCTAGTAACCCTAGAGACAGTTCCTTAGCGAGCTCAATATCCTAGTGGCTATGTTTCCTTCCAGCATTTAGACTGAATGAAGGAGGTGTGGGCCCATAACCTGTTAGAATATGAAATATGTGCTCATTTTACCATTGAAAATATCTCTATTTTCACCCAACCATAGGCTGAAGCCAACCTCCAAACACCTTAACCTTGATAGAGAATCACTCCGGAAGCAAACCTTAGGCTAGATAGACAAACAAAGGGTAGCGCACATTTCCCCAAGGATAGCTCACCAACAAGAGTTGATCAGATAGTCCAAACCCTAGCCAAGAGATAGTTCAAGCCAAACGTGATTTTCTAGCTACAACAGCTGCAATGGTAGCTCTCCTCAAACCTGCGCACAAGACTGGGCACTGTAGTGTGCACAAGACTGGGCACTACAATTTTGAGATTGCCTGCCAGAATGAGAACTGGCCTCATGTATTTATACTAATTCTGGCTAACTGCCTGGGCCGACTTCTCATTTTGGGTATCTGTCTGTTCAGTATATATTATTATTTCTGGCTGACTTCTTCTCTTGGAGGCTAATAACCGAATATAAATTATCTTCTTGAGCTGACAAGTCTTCTAGGGTTATTAGCCAACTCATTAGGGTTTCTTCTTGCTTCCTGGAGTATTCTATCCTTGTCAAGTTTACATGTGGAGGTAAATACCTCCCACAACTACCATAATATCAACACCTGGGTGGGGGGGGGAAACACCCCTCTGCAAAAACCACTCGGGCTAAACCCAATTGACATGTTTATCCCTAATATATATTAGTAGTTTATGTTAATAATTTATAACCACATCACTTAAAATATATCAATATTGTTCAAATTTGATAGTATTTATCTTATACAAATGCTACGAATAAATGTTTTGGTTGTGTAGTCACAAATTAACCATTTTTTCTAGTGCAAGAGGGATTATGTTGGATGTGATCATTGGTGAGATTTTCCAACTCTAGAAGATTTAGGATATCCATGTATGGTAGGTTGGGTCTAGCCATTGTGGATGTATGTTGGAGGGTTGACCAACTAGATGGGGTATAACTCAACACAAACAAGCTATCAAAGGATGAGCTTGGACACATTAGACCAACATAGAAAAAAACAGATTATTTTTTGAATATGTGACACTCGTTAGAGTGATGTAAGGAATATGGATCTCTCCTAACAAACGAAGGAGGTTGTAAATCCTAAGGGATTTCCTAGGTTACTAGGAGTGTGATAGAGTTCTCACTTATTTAAACATTTTTGAGCTAAAATGTGATGGGAAAAGGAAATAATTCTATACAAAGCATGAAGTACTTAATGCAAATGTGACTGAATTGAAATCTATGCTTAGATGGTGCAACAACTATTTGATAAGTGTGCTTCAATGTGTCATAATGTATGGCTTTGATGTAAGAGTTTGGCACAATGTTTTTGTGAATTAATATCACAATCCTAAGACTCTAACAATATTCATTCAAATTGTAAATAGTCACTCAGATTTTCAATTACTTTCACAAAGGGTGATGCAGTTCACTAAAGAAAACAACTATGTTTGTATGAAAATAATTGTTTCAGAATTATTGGTTAAGGAAAAGGAAAAGGTTCTATTGATATTGGAAATTACCAAAGGTTAGAATTTCAGCATAAAAACAATTACGAAAACAATCACGAGTATGATAATTGGATCTAACTCCCCAATCCAATCATCAATAGGGTGTGGGGTTTTGGTGCAATAGTATACAAAAATTCACTCTTAACTAGTTAAAGTTAAGACTAGACAATTGATAGAAAGGGGACAAATATTAAAAAAAAAATTACTTTAACCTATAAGCATATATGAAAGTAATGAAAGCATTGATATATATATATATATGGGAGGTTCAACTTGATCTGTACACACCCACTATGTCGTTTCAATGGATTTTTGGTTATTTATGAGCCATAGAGTAATTGGGTTTCCAAATTTATAGGGGTCATATGACCATAGAAGAATTAGCTATGTGATCAATGCTAGTAATTGAAGATATGTCATGTGAACCTAGAAATTATAAATTGAAGGTTTGAATTTACTTAGTGGTGTGCAAATAGACATTAAATCATATGACGGGTTGCATTATGTGAGTTATACTTGAATTGACAATGTTTCTAGGTTCAACCACCTAAATTTCATAGGTGAATCAAATTAGGGTGATAACAATCGAGTTCCATACGATTTTCATTCCTCCATAGAAGCCCTTAGAGTCTATTGCTTGATCTTCACATGCACTCCAAATATGTTTTGCCATTATTTTCATTTTCTCCTAACTTTCCTTGGATGAGCATCATATTTGGTTTTTCCATAGTGATCTTAATTTTTAGAAATTGTTGCTTTTGTTTCATGTTTGAGCTATGTATCTTCCAAGAGATAATATTCATGTTAAACATTTTTTTAGTGAGGAGGTATCCCTCTGTTAGATCTTTGTTCATATTAAGTAAATTAAAAGAGCCCCTTCGTCTTATAGTTTTTAATCCCCCCCACCCCCGAATTCTTTGTTGTTTGAGAGTATTGATTTTCATACCCATGCTATGTTATTGTCCTTGATTTTGGTTATTCCCTCCCATTTTTCCTTTACCTTTCATCAACTCCTTGTGTAGTTTTTGTAATTGCTCCCATGGTGTATTTTCAAGGTAGTCTTTAATTTCTCTATGGCATCATGTGTGTTAACGTTGGTCATGTCTACATTATCCTTTGGACCATTGGTTTCCTCTTCTAATTCATCTAATTATTCCCCTTGTCTTTCCATTGTCAAATTTTTCTACAATTCCTTGTCCTACTCTATTCTTGAGTTTGGTGATGCCTCCATGGCTTGATCTTCTATTTTCCTACACTTGGGTTTTGTTCCCATCCCATGGTTAGTTCCTTTCATTTGTGCATTTGATTTGCTTTAAATGAGTGGAGTTTCCTACTCAAAGTTTTCCATTGGCTTCACCCTTGAAATAAGTAATGTTGGTTGTTGATATTTCTTACCATCATCTTCTTTGTTTGTTGATAAAGAATTGAAATTGTTTTCATTTTATGGAGAGGTTTTGGGTGCCTATCGAGTTGGTTTTTTGATAGGTTGGTGTTTTCTCTGGAATTTACTGAATCTCTCATTATATGTTTCCTCTATATATTTTTATGTGGTCAATGTGATCACATTGAAGGGACAATCTAGGAAGAAGTGACCATGCTCATGGAATTTGCGACATCTAAATGGAAGGTGTTTGTATTCTAAGGTTTGAACACATTCTACATTTTAGAAACTTATTCATATTGACTTAGAGAGAGTACCTAAAAAATTCATATAGATGCATATGTAAGCATAGGACATGTAATTACCCTATTTTGTTACATCCAAGATATTGAAAAAGGTGCTAAGTGTTTTTCCTATTCTTTCCATTATTTCTTCATCTTAAAACTCCCATGGAAAATTGTACATATGTATCTAGATGGGAGCATGAGTAAAGTCATCCTTATCTAGGATAAAACTCTACATATAAAACCCTAGATGAAATATGGGTGATTTGAAGAAGTAAGGCCTATTGTCAAAGATTTTGTCTATCTTCTCTATTGTTGCAGATCATTGTGAAGAAACTATTGGAGTTGAGCTTGAGGTCCACCGCTCCTTTGAGATTGCACCTGGTGTTTACTTACCATGTTAATTCTTTCTCCGATGGAAATATCCCTAAAAACTTGTTGATAACAACAATATATTTCATATACTATATGTAGTTACCAACTATTTGAGAGGTGACCTCATCACAATGGTTCTCATTGATGGGCATTCACCTTTAATTTCTTCCTATGTATTTTGTTTCAAACTCTCCTCTTGAGTCTTTGGTAGCATGATTCTTTTTTTTTTGTGCACCATAACCACATCCTTGAATAACATCAAGGGAAAGGATGGTTTCCTCCCTACTTGGAAGCCATTGCTTCCACCATCTCATCTAGAAATTGCATATATAAAACCCTAGTTTTTTCCTGGAAACCCTAAACTCGTCAAAACTTAGCATACTTGGTCTATTTCATGTAGTGCATGTTGAAATTCTACGTAATGTGTTAATATTGTGGTTAGATTATCAAACACCCCTCCCTGGTGTTTTGGTGAAGTAATCATATCCACAAGTGAAAGGTCTTGAATTCTAACAACTTCTTTCAAGGTTTTTTGAATTTTTTTTATTATGTTGTAACACCATGGCCTAATGTTTTGTCTAAGGGATCATATCCACAAGAAAAAGGCCTTGATTTCTAGTGCCTAAGAAGTCTTTATATATCACAAAAAATCCATTGATGTGTGTTACCCCTCATTTTGTCAGGGATATTCACATTCATTTTTTATGAGCAGGAGGGTTTGTTGACATGAAATAACACTTCTTGAACAATTAGCTCCATTTTGAGTTTTTGGACATTTTCATGTTTTTTGAGGCAACTCACATTTATTGAGGTAATGGAAGCATCCCTGTCATACACACACTCCGACAACTAAGATTTTTTTATTTTTTTCTTTTGTCTTTTCTTCGAGGGATAGAATCCCCAAATTTCTATGGAGCCTAGCGCAAACCATCCCTTCCCTTATCCTCCTCCATGTGATCATTGGCTATGACCACATGCCTTACCAAAAAGGTGCTTCCGGCGTTCGCGATTCAAGGAATCACGATGCAAGAATTCCCCTGTTCTCTGTCTTTCGAAATGCCGAAACCCAAAAGGGTCTAACAGATCCTTAGCTCCTCCCTTGCGTCACTTTTCATATGACCGGTCCTATGACCTAGTTATATTCCTCTAAATGATTTTGGGGTTTCATGATTCGGGGAATCGTGATGCCAGCGTTCCTCCTTTCCCTTTCGAATCCCCGGAACTCAAAAGAACAGTATCATCTGGATCTATGGTCCATATCGTCGACTTGATCAACGGCCCGGATCAAATCCCGACATTCTACCTTTCGGGATTTTGGCGGGGTATTCACTCCTATTTCCCCGATCTCCAGAACCTCGATGGCTTTAGATCTTCGCCACGCATCCCTACAACTAGACGGTCCAGATTCTTTCAAGACTCCTCCTTCCTACCACAAGACCTTGTCCCATGACCTAGGGCTCATCCACAGAGGACGTCGGGGTTTCGTGTACCGGGATTTCGCGACTTGCGAAAATGAGGGGTCTTGCCCTTTGGTTTCCCGAGTGCCAAAACGCTGAAACCTATTCATGCTAAACCGATTTGGGGTTTCTCCTACCGGGATTTCATGACTGTCGAAGATGAGGGGTCTTGCCCTTTGGTTTCCCGGGTGCCGAAACGCCAAAACCTATTCACGCTAAATCGATTCGGGGTTTCGCCTACCGAGATTTCGTGACTCGTGAAAATCCACAGTAGAGAGTTTCCTTAACTTTCGAAACTTTGATCCCTGAATTCCTGATATGGGAATTTATGTATGAGATTAACGGCTGTGAGCCTCCCTTGATCCGATGGTCCATAGATCTCCGACAAATCCATCGGTCTTGACAAATCTGGGGTATTTCCGAAAGGATTCCGACCATTCATCTACCAAACGATGGGGTACTCTCTTTCGATAAATGGGACTCACTATCCTTTCTAAGCTTGATTCACGAGATTCAACCTCTCGGGGCTTCGAACTCCCATGACTTCGAAACCTGAGAGAACTACTCTTTCTTGTACAAGGTTTCCAGACCCAGGTCATCTAGACCTTCAGAGGGTTCTTGGGTAATTATCCCTAGGCTTGGTGACCTTACTGAAAAGCCTTCCTAATTCACTGAGCTATGACTCTATGTTAGGGGTAAAGTAAACTCATGGGTTTACTATAACGATAGTCCTTTCAAGGAACTCACTCTGGCTCTGGAATGCGAGGAAACTTCCTGGGAGGAGGTGCCTTCGGGAAATCAAACCAGGGCATAGCGTGAGTCAAGTAGATGGGACAAATCCCAAGGGAATAGACTCATATTCTGAACTTATTCATTCTATACATAAACCAATTATGGTCATATAAGTATAATCATGCATCCATTATTTCCAATCAAAACACAAGGCAAATACTTCTATATAGAAACCATTTATGAGCGTATAAGCATGAGCATGCGTTCGTGATATTCAATTCAAAATACAAGACATAAAACTTATCAGAAACACCAGGCATGATGCAACTGCTAAGAGGGGTGCCCGTTTCCACCCAACCGCAGGCTCAATGACTCCAAACGGATTTACCACTAGCCACCCCTGAGCTAGACCACGATGCTTTGAGGTTCAATCTCCTACTTCCAGCTCAAAGAAAGTCAAGGATGAAGGTTACTCTCCTTCTCCTCTGTTCAGAACTCTCTGTGTTTCTAGAGTTTTCTCCAGTTCTCTTCCGTGATCCCTGTCGCACGCGCTCTCTCTCCACCACCTCTTACCACACTTCCTCTCTTGCCTTTTCTCTGTAAGATTACATGTGGTGTGAATTTCCCCATCCATGGTCAGGTCTGGGAGATTTTACAGATAGGTAGTTCACCCCCCCATCCCCTCATTAACTCTTGAGGAGCCTTCCCACCTACCAATTTGATGGGAAATCCATTCCAGGGTCAGAGAGTTTCTTTGGTCTTTGAGCAAGTAAAAACCAATACGGTACTCGCTCAATGGAAGTTAACACAACCATTCCAGGTCCCTTCCACCACCTCTCATTAGCCATCATGGTATCTTTTAGCACATCCCCCCTCCCAACAGTCATGCAACACATAATCATAACATAATTTACATTCATCGACCTTTTATACAAAGGTCCATCAAATCAAACATTCACATCTTTGAGTTTTCCATAGTTCTTGGCCAATATAGTTATTTTTACAGACTGGGGGAAACATGGTGTTACAATTCCCTCCCCCTTAAAGGAACATCATCCTCAATATTCTATCTATCAATATGATGTGTATGTACAGAAGTAAACAAAATTGGATATACCTGTTTCATGGCATCTTCTATTTCCCATGTAGCCTCATCTGGGCCAAAATGTTTCCACTGCACCTTGACCTATGCAATGGTTCGGTTCCTGAGTGGGGTTTCCTTTCTGTTCAGTGTGCATTGAGGTTATGGCAGGAATTCTCCCTCCGGTTCCACTTGGATCACATACCATTCAATTGTATGATTAGAATCGTGTACATATTTCTTCAATAATGAAACATGGAAAACATTATGTGTTTTTACTGTGGGAGGAAGTGCTAGCCTATAGGCTACAGGTCCCACTCTATCTAGAACTTCAAAGGGTCTGCAATGCCGAGGTTCCAAATTTTCACAAGCTCCCATCCTCAGGGAACTCTTCCTGGTCCTAACTCTGAGATATACGTGGTCTCCCGTCTTGAATTCTCTTTCATTCGGCGTAACTTTTCTGTCTGTTCTGAGCGACCTTTAGATTTTGTTTTATCTGAATCACTTGTTGTTCCATTTCTTTCAACATGTCAAGTCAAATAGTAATTTTTTTTACTGGGTTACTCCAACTGACTGGAGTATTGCATGGTCTACCATAGAGGACTTCAAAAGGACTCATCTTCAGGGATTCTTGGTAGCCGTTATTTTAGGCAAATTCCACCAGTGGCAGGTAATCTTCCCACTTTTTAGGTTGATGCATTACATGCATTCTTAGCATGTCTTATAATATTTGGTTCACTCTTTCTGTCTTTCCATTGGTTTGAGGATGATAGGCTGTGCTAAACAATAATTTGGTCTCTAGACCAGCCATCAAGGATTTCCAAAAGTTGGAAGTAAATTTCGTGTCTCTGTCGGACATGATCTTTTTAGGCATACCATGTAGTCAGAATATCTCCTTCATGAATATGTTGGTGATATCTATTTCCTTGCAAGTCGATTTGGCGACGATAAAATGGGTGGACTTGCTCAATTTATCCACCACCACCATGATGGCATCATTCTGCCTGGTCGAGGTTGGTAATCCGGTGATGACATCCATGGAAATGGTTTCCCATTTCCATTCTGGGATTGGTAGAGGTTGTAATAATCATGTTGGGTGTCGGTGTTCTGCTTTAACCTGTTGGAATTCTAGGCACTTAGCTAAATAGTTAGCTATGTCTTTCCTTAACCCAGGCTAATAGAATTGTTTCCTAGTGGCCGTGATCATCTTCTGATATCCTGGGTGACTAGTATATGGTCTTTTATGTAGTTCATCCATTATGAACCTCTTCAAGTCATCACAATATAGAATATACAATCTGTTTTTGTAAGTTAGCAGGCCTCCATCTATCATCTGGTAGCCTTCATACTTTATCCTTGTGGGTTCTTTCTCCAGGTACGAGGTTACAGTCTGGAAGAATGTGTCTGTTTCTTGTGCATTCTTAACTCTTTCTTTGACATTTGTCTCGCAGGTGCTCACCATTTCTAGGTGAATTGTTTTCATACTTCTGCTAAGGGAATCAGCCACATTATTTTCCTTTCCTTTAACATGTTTGATTTCAAAATCAAACTCACTAAGGAAGGCCATCCACCTAGCTTGTCTGGTATTGAGCTTTCGTTGGTCAAATAGATATCAAAATCCATAGTGGTCTGTCATAAGTACAAATTTCCTTCCTAGGAGGTAATGCCTCCACATTTTTAAGGCGCGCACTATGGCAGCTAGCTCTAGATCATGGGTTACATAGTTGACTTTGTACTCATTCAATTTTCAGGATTCATAGCAGACTAAACTTCCTCCTTGCATAAGGACTCCTCCGAGCCCTTCCTTGCAGGCATCTGTGCACACGAGGAAGTCAGCTTCGGGATCGATGATCTTCAACACGGGTGCGTGGGTCAGTAGATGTTTTAGGGATTGAAATCTTTCTTCACATTTTTGTGTCCACGTGAATTTAGCTCCCTTCTTATGGAGGGCAGTGATTGGACAACCAATCTTGGAGAATCCTTTTATAAATCTCCTATAGTATCCTGCTAAGCCCATAAAGGATCTGATATCTGAAACATCCTTTGGGGTAGGCCATTCCATGATATACCTAATATTGTCAGGGTCTACTGCTACTCCCTCTTCAGATATGACATGGCCCAAGTAATGTATTTTCTTTTGGAAAAAGTCTCACTTGCTAAATTTGGCATAGAGTTGATGTTCTCTTAGCACTTGAAGCACAAGTCTAATATGTTCCTCATGTTCCTCTTTATTCTTGGAGTAAATTAATATATCGTTAATAAAAACCAGTACAAATTTGTCTAGGAATTTGTTGAGCACATTGTTCATCAAGCACATAAAAGTGGCAGGGGAATTGGTCAATCCAAATGGTACTACCACAAAATCATAGTGACCATATCTTGTCTTGAAGGCAGTTTTGTGGATGTCTTCACCCTTGATTCAGAATTTATGGTATCCATATCTCAAGTCAATCTTTGAGAAGATGGAAGCACCTCCCAATTGATCGAACAGGTCATCGATCCTGGGTAAGGGGTACTTGTTCTTTATGGTTACCTTATTGAGTTGTCTATAATCTATGCATAGTCAGAGGGTATCGTATTTCTCTTTAACAAATAGGACTGGTGCTCCCCATGGAGACATGCTGGGTTGGATATAGCCTTTGTCCATCATTTCTTTTAGTTGTGGTTTAAGCTCAACTAGCTCAGGTGTGCTCATCCTGTAGGGTGTCCTAGACACTGGCACCGCTCTTGGTGCAAGTTCTATCAAGAAGTCAATGTCCCTTCTCAGAGGTAGACCCGGTACCTCTTTCGAAAATACATCTCTATATTCTCTTAGTGTGGGCTGGTCTTCGAGGTTTGGTTTGTCATCTTCAACTGATTCCAACATCTGTATCGCATATAGTGGACATCCCTTTCTGCAATACTTTGTAATTTGAAGAGTTGATATTCGTCTCATCGAGACAAGTTTTTGGATCCCTTGAAGGGTTATCCTTCTTCCTTCTTCACTTACACATTATAAGGTTTTATGGTAACAGTCCAGTCTGGCTTTATATGTGGCTAGCCAGTCCATTCCAATCAACAGGTCATATGATCCTAGGGGTAGTATGTTAAGGGTTGCTTGGGTGGGGAATTCACCCATAGTGAATTGGCAAGATGGCATGACCTCCATTAATTTTATTTTGGTGTCGATGGCTAACTATACCAACCATGTCTTGGTGTGTTTATGTGGCTGTAATTTACACTTCTCAACAGCCTTAGGGGCTATATAACTCAAATTTGAACCAAGTTCAATTAGAATAGACACTATATGGTTGGTGATCATACCTTCCATCTCCACCACTGAAGCTTGGTGGTCAGCTTGTTTATTATCCAAGGCTGCATAAATTTGCGGCACGCTCCTGGCCACGTCATTGACAGTGGTAGCTTCTTGAACGTTGTAAATTCTCCGACTGTTCTGTTGTCGGTGTGGGAAGTCCCTCAGTAGATGTTCTTCTCCACAACCCCAACATTTCAAGGGTTCTTTTTTCGGGTTATCAATATTTCTTGGGGTAGATCCAAAAGGTTTATTTCCACTCTGGGAGGGAAAATTCTGCTGGTGTGAACTTCGGGTTGGGAAGCTCATCCTTGAGTCCTTTTTATAGTTTTTAAATCTTGGGGATTTACACCCCTTTTTCTAGAATCCCGAACTATTCTTTTGCTTCCAGCCTTCACGGGGTTCTATCCGATGCCCAAGCTGTTCATAACAATATCTTTCCTTTTGAATAGTGTCTTCTAGGGTCTTTGGCTCATTGAACTCAATCCTATTCTGATAGTCCTTAGGTAGTCCACTGATGAATTGTTGCACCTTTTCCTTTTCTTCTTTTATATAGGGTATGTACCTCAGCAACTCGAGGAATCTACTGACATATTCCTCTATGGTGCATTGCCCCAGCTTGAGTTC
>SNQJ01S0206099.1:0-16404 GCA_010110895.2 Picea sitchensis | reverse complement strand
AGTGTTTGAAATGGTAAAATCTCGGCGTTTTGGTAATAATAAAACACAACATTTTTACATGTGAACGATAGTGAGTTTTTTACTGTGTTTTATCTCTGTTGGATGACTATGTTTTATCTTGCACGTTTGATTGCACTTTTCATTAAACTACCCTTCGATTTTCTTGAACCATACTCTACATTATCTTTTCCAAATCATACTCTACATTTTTATAAAACATACTCGGTGTTTCATAAACCTTCGTCTGCGGTTTCCTTTAAATAGATAGCAATATATTTGTTAATTCCTTAACAGTTGTAAGCTTAACATTTTTACCTGTTACATATGAGTTCTCTAACAGATCTTTTGTTTTTCTAGGAATGTTTGAATTGAATTGAAATATAATATATTTTCAACAGAAGATAATATAATAAATTCTTGGAAATGAAAAGTTGGGATAGTGTAGATATTTTCATCTATAAATGCAGATTTGTTAAATGCCAATTGGTTGTGGGAGAATGGGGGCTTCGATTATGTAAACTTGAACCCTTTTCATTGAGGATAACTATTCTGGCAATTATTTTATCAAGAATGGTAGAGGTGAAATTCTGGCGAAATTCTTTTATAAGTATGGTAAAATAAGTAGCGGTTTTCTAACTAATCACGAACTGATGTTGTGGTTGATGCTAATTAATCACAATTATGTGGTGGTGCTAGATATTAGTCATCGATATTATAGATAGTGTTTTATATGTTAATGACAACATTTTTATAATGTGAATGACTGTGTTGAATTTTATGCTATGTATGACAGTGATTTTGAAGAATAATGATTATTAGACAATGATATCATATAATTGCTAGACAACCATTTCTTAACAGTAGGCGATATGTTCGTTGGAAAGGAATATAAATGCCTAACAACCATTTATATACAGACAGTGATTGCATACAGACTGTGTTTTTACATCGATAGCGATATATGTTTTAGGTAGAGTTATCAATCCTAGACAGCCTATTAGATAAATCTGTGTTAGTTAGTGATAGATTAGGGTTAATATAAATCTATGTTAGTGGTTATAAAATGGATGTGCAAAGAAACCTAACAGACTATTAAAAGTTGGATTAGGAATGGCTCGAGGAACTTGGATTATCTCAAAAATCTGAGATGAACACTAATATGAATATAAGTGCATGAACCATGGATTTATATCATTTTATATTCTTGTAAAATGTTGTATAAGATAGCGAACATTACCAAGAAAATAGATTTTAAATGATAAAAATTTCATGGACTTTTTGGATGATATGATATAGATGTAATTTCATTGCTATAGACAGGTTCAATGGGTTCCCACTTTAGGATCATCTTTCTAGGAATGTTTGATTTTTTTAAGAGTCTACGACTTAGAAGTTAATGGTAATGGTTAAAGAGGCAAGTAAATGGAGTATATATATACATGACTGATAAATTAAATGGAGTATATATATACATGACTGATATAGATTTCAATTAATGGGGTTTAAAATTGATAAGGCATTTTAGGGTCATGCATTTCCCACGTTTCTCATTATCTTATGCATAAGAGTGTGGATATGTCAATTATCATAATCCAAGGCATGTATGTTTGGGAAGGCTAAGGATAGGGTTCGAAGATTTAACTTAGGCTTATACAAGGAATTACATGTTAGTGAATGACAATTGTAGTGAGACTTTTATGTTAATAAAATCTTGATTAATTAATAAATGACTTGAAAAACAAGAGAGAGGATTTTAATTGATACATGTTATTGTAGAAAGGTTTCTGGACGGAATATTTCATAGATGGCTAATCGCATCCTTTAATTGATGTATGTTTGCAATAGAATTTGTTGCGCCAGGAATTTAATGTGATGTGTGACTGTTATAGTAGTCAGATTTCCTTTGCGTCTTGTTGACTTGTCAATTGTGTGCTTAGGTATTCTTCATGTATTTTTGACAGTTAATTCGGTCTCCCAGCGCGTTGGATTTAGCTTGGGTTTAAGGTCTAGATATGTTATGTTGCATCATGCTTACTGTCACACCTATCACCTTGTGACGGCATGATTCTTGATGAGGGGATCTTTGTGCACCCCGATTGATAGATGTGAATGATAACCTGGATATAGTCTTGTGCTTCCTAATGTGGGCGTATTGTTTTTTGTAATTGATGTCAGTACTTGGTTCTGTAACACCTTAATGTGTTGGGTTTTGCGCGGCAAAGAGGTTTCTAGTTATTGGTCGTCGAAGTCGTAGTGTCATGTTTTTGATGTTTTTCTTTAGCTTGTAGGCGTTTTCTTACTTGTGTCTGGTGGGTATCCATTTTTATCTGTCTATTGATTATTGCATGTTTCGTCCAATTGCATGATGTGCCAATATGTTGGGTCGTTGTTGTTTGTTGCCTGATTTGCGTGTGTTGTGTTCATCATCAAGTTGTGTTGATTAATTGTTGTCGTTGTTTCCTTCCTACTTAAATAAAAAAAAATCTTTCTTTTGTGTTGCGTCACATGTATTCGTAACGATCGACATCGTTACAGAATTGATAAGGTGGCTTGTCAACTGTTATCCATGAGATTTTTTAGGAAACTAAATCTGGCAAATTCCTGAAAAATAGTGTCCAACAATATCTTCATATCTCCCAAAAGGTGATAGTTGTGTAAAAACAGAGAGAGTTTTTTTTTAAGGGGCTTGTTACCAAAAAAAACCTCTTTTGGTTTCCAAAAATTCATCTCCATCTGTTATGCAACCTCGCCCAAAATTAGTGACTAAAACAAGAAATTATTTATTTTGAAATCGCTGAAAAATAGGCCTCAAAGATATATTCGAATAACTTAAAAGGTGATAGTTGTGTAAAATCCAAGAGAGGTTTTTTGAAGGGAAATGTTCCCAACAAAAACCTCTTTTTGTTTCTAAAAAATTCATCTCCAGTTGTTCTGCAAACTCGCCCAAAATTAGTGAGTAAAACAAGAAATTATTTATTTTGAAATCTCTGAAAAATAGGCCTCAAAGATAAATTTTAATCTCTTAAAATGTGATAGTTGTGTAAAAACCGAGAGAGGTTTTGTGAAGGGGAATGTTCCCAACAAAAAACTATTTTTGTTTCAACGAATTCATCTCCAGTTGTTCTGAAACCTCTCTTGAGGATAAAGACTAAAACAGGTAAAAAACAGAGTATTTCATGTAGCTTTTCTGGTTTTGCAAAAACATCATCTATGTCATCAAAAACTACATATGTACCTTTAAACACAGATTTAGATATTGAATTTTATTTTTTTGGTTTCTCTTGTCACAGGTCTCCTGGAGTATTGAGCAACCTGTTTTCCCTTTTCTTGTCTCTTCCTCAAGTTTTTAGATTCTTTCTCAGTCATGTGCAAAGAAGGTGTCTCTTCTTGTTTTTTGATGTCTGTCTTGGAATCTTCTGAATTATCCTCTATAATAATGAGATTCTCCTTTTTAATGGACAGATGAAACATTGCCTTTGAATTTAACCTAAAATTATTGGTAGCTCTGGTGGATTTTCTCCTTGGGCACTTAGGCACAGGTGTTGGCTTTTTGCTCTGTTTTTTTTTTTTTTCCTTTTTCATTTTTCTTACTTATAGATTTTTGTTTCTGCTTGACTGAAGTCTGAACTGGGCTCATAGTATAATCCTCATCTTTGTTAATTTCCCTCTTTATATCTAGATTAGGAAATATGTCAATGTCTTCATTTGTTCTAGACTTCTTTTCTCGACTAGTGGTAGATTTTTCCTAACCTTTACCTACAGGAACCTTTCCAACGGTTTGATGATCCTGCATCTTCCTCTTGCTAGCCCATGTTACCCTAGCTGCAAATGATTCTTCTTTAATAAGGAATTCAGTGTCTTCACCAGTCTGTTTCTTTTGGGTTGATTTCTTCCCTTTGGCCTTTTTGGATTTAGTTGACTATGAATCATTTCCTAAAGACTGAATAAGCCAATCCCAGGGTCTTTGGACTTCATTTAAAGAATAAATTACCAATGTCTTTATTAAACCCTGTGGATGATCAGAAAAGCGATATGCCATTCCTTCTTTACCCAACTATGTGGTATTCCCTTTTTCCATTTAGGGTTTTGTTTCTATGGAATTAAGAAGTGATTCACGAATTCCATAACCACATTCTCCTTCTTCCACCAACTGGCAATTTACAGGCTCTACATATTTAAACCTTTGCGCCATTTGGGGGTATGCTTCAAGTAATTATGTGCCTTCAGGTTCTAGTCTAATAATATGTCCACTCTTCTTCAGTGCCATGTTGTTGATATGGTAATGTAAACAAATCTGCGAGGATTTTTTATTGGAATTCTCAGTTCCCATGGGTTGTTAGAAACTAAGAATCTCGTATTCCTTCAATTTGATCTCTGCACAAGAAATATCACACTAAAAATAGAAGGTGATGGTTCTTTTAATGATATTCAAACACGTTGATTTGATGTGGGTAAGGCAGGTACAACTCAATCCCTTGCATTTAGTTGTTATAATTGCAGTATCAACCCGAGAAGAGATCGTGGAGAGGCATGTATATCCTATAATCACGATTTGAAAAATTATGACGTGGTCAAGGTGAGCTGGTGCATCTAAAAACATGATTATCCCTAGAGTTGCAGGAATATCGCTATTCATATAGCACCATTCATGACTTGGCAGAAATTTTTAAAATTCAAAAATGAATAGACAAGTGATGTGAGAGGATTCATCAAATCAAATCCTAAACCTTTAAAAACTTAAGAAAATCATTTTAAAGGTGAAAAAATTGCAAAATATAACAAATTAAACCAAGGGGTAAAAATTAAATTTCAGGCAACAAAGCATAAGCAAGGAGGATTAAGGATTAGGGACACTCTCTTAATCAAAAAAAAAAATAGAGACTAACACTATCTCTGGTATTGAACTCCATAAATTCATGCATTGCTCAACATGACATGTTGGGTCACTCTCTCCTATATACTTATGCACAATGTTTTCTACCTCAGTACCAAGCCTTAATTTCATTAGTTTTCTGCAGTCTGACCGGTCTTTCATCACCTCTTTGTGTGCATCCGACCATCTGGCTGGAGTCTCTTTTAGGAAAAAATCTAGTGCTAACATCCTTTGTTGTTTGGGTACCTACAACTCAAATGCCTTTACAAATAAACTTATATTAGTTAATCCATCATACATGGGTGGATCACATAGCTCAATTCCAATCCAGAGCAAGTATCGAGTTATGTGAGGACATCATCTAGTTGACACTTCATGAATCCTATGTTGCCAATGCTCTAGACCGTCTTCTGAGTCTGAGGCACACAAATTGATACTTCTCCAACTCAGTACACCATTTGTAGTCAGGTCGACATAATCGCCCATTTGCGTAGTCATTTTATATAAGTTGTCAATGTTGTTTTCTCTGACTTGATCTATGTATCTCTTTCCTTCGGATGGGTCCAAGGGTGCAGTAATTTTCAATTATCCAACCTCGAATATCATCTCCCTCCTCTTCAAGTTAATGATTGTCTGGTTACCAAAATCTCATTCCATTCCCATCAGTGTTGGATATGGTTGACTATCATCCACAATCTCAATAACCTCAAAGTCTGCAACATTGTGCACCCCATCTATGTTCATAGGTACTCTTGTCAAACGACCAATCAATACTATTTTGTGCTTATTTGCAAGCCTTAGTTGAACATGAGACCATACTAATTTGGGTTTTCCCATCATCTTCCATGTCTCCTTAGGTAGAAAATTCACATCGGATCCCAAGTCCAAGATGGCATTATCCACATCATACTCCCCAGTTTGCGCACTAAATATGGCTTCTCCATTGGTTCTCTTCCTGCACAGTACCTGATTCACCACCCTTTGTGCGACAAGAGTTTTCCATCCTTGTGTCCAATGATAAATCATGTCATATTGTGTACTGAGCACAATTTCATCTTTCATTAGCTCTACACAACTCCTCAGGAATTTTGTTAGTGTGCTTACCCCTCCAATTGGTTTCTCTGGCATGATGTGATCTCCTACATGAGGAGAAGATGATGTTGATGCTCCCCAATCCTATCCAAGTATCTCTTTTCTTCCCCTATGATATGTACCCTTTTATTTCTGAGGATCAAAGGTTGGCATAGTGTTACACATCAAAATTCCTCACTTCGCTAGTGTCATAAGTGTCGCAGGTATCACACTTGTATTGTCACAAGTGTCACATTCGCTCTTCCTAAGTGTTACATCTTGAACAACACCATGAAAACACTTGCTAAAACCCATAAAACATGTTATAATAAGAAGCCCCATCATCTGATAGTCGGAACAAGTATTTTTACTAGGGATTTACTCATCTTGGTGACTTTTTGGGACAAGAAAATGTAATTCTTTTATTCATAATACAAAGATTATACCTTACAATCTAAGTCAACCATTGTTCTGTGAACCTGGACCGGGCTCCTCTTTACCATGCTCCAAGTGCACCTTGTATGAACTTGTTCTCTCAACCTTTTGATCTCTTCTAATGAAGGGAATGGGTTAAATGGAGGAAGAAGGGATTGATGAGGGAATGTTGAGGCAATTTCTCACAGAAGACAACAATATCTTGGGCAAGGAGGGGAAGTGAAATCAGGTAGAGTTTCCCTGTTCTTATGATTAGATTTGAAATGAGACCACAAAACCTCATTTTATATGACAAAAGGATGGTTATTTGGTTGGGTGATGGGCTATAATAGGTGAATTAGTTGGGAAACATCCAATAGCCTGTCAATTTCAACGAATTCCTTGCAACTTTTTCAAGTATACACGGGTTGTAATGGTGCAGCATGCGTATGTATGTGAGCTATAGTGGCATAGAAAGCATATGTACGTGGGTTGTAATGGTGCAGGGCAGGTACATCTTCCAAAAAATGTTTTTTTAAGAAGAGCTTCTCAGTAGTTCTTTGGCGAAAAATGCAAGTAAGAGGGCCAAGGCCATGTATGCAAGAGTAGGGAATTTTAGGGCTATAATAGTTCTCCAGTACCTCATCTATGAATGGTTTTGAGCATGGGTCATGTAAACACATGTCATTCATCTTTCTCAGATCCACACAGATCTTGATTCTTCTTGTCTTCTTTTCATATACTACCATTGGACTAATCCACTCGGATTCTTCTACCGGTTCAATAATTCCTACGTCCAACATCATGTCTATTTCAGCTTTCACCTTCTCTTTGTACTTTGGATTTAACCTGTAAGGCCTCTATTGCACTACCTTAGCACTTGGTTTCAATGGAATCTTCATCTCACCTAAGTCTCCTACTATCCCCTTCATCTCTAAGAATGTAGTTGGGAATAGGTCTTGATATTCTCACAACAAGTTTGCAATCTTCTCTACTATCACATCGCTCCAATAGTCTCATATATGTGTAAACTTCTAATTCTTTGTTGTCCCAATGTTTACTTTCCATGTATTTATGGGTTTTGTGTAAGCAGACGACTCAAGTTATGGTCTTTCTACTGCTTGTTTTCCTTCTATTTCAGGTACTTGTATGTTCGTAGGATCTTCTTCTTCATGTTCTTCCTTAGCCACATTGTAGCACTCCAATAACTCATGAACAGTTATATTGGCTCTGTCTGCATTGCACACTGATACCACCTCCATTGACCCTTCTTTTGAGAATATTTTAGTTTGAATAGCATGTAGCACTACATCTATGGTTGAGGATTCATGCTCATATGTAATTGTGACTTTGAACCTTTGGACCAGTTGTTCCCATCGCGTTGTCTCCCTATGCATTTCCAATTCCAAATACCAATTCTTTGGAATTGTGTCTAGTGTGTGTATAAATATATGCGTCCATTCTATCTCTGTTATTGAACTCCATAAATCCCTACACTTCTCAACATGACATGTTGGGTCACTCTCTCCTATATACTTATGCACAATTTTTTCTACCTCAATACCAATCCTTAATTTTATTATTTTTTTGCACTCTGTCAGGTCTTTCATCCCCTCTTTGTGTACAGCCCACCATCTGGTTGGAGTCTCTTTTAGGACAATATCTAGTGCTAACATCCTTTGTTGTTTGGGTACCTGCAACTCAAATTCCTTTACAAATAAACTTATATTAGTTAATCCATCATACATGGGTGGATCACATATCTCTATTCCAATCCGGCGCAAGTATCAGGCTATGCATGCACATCATCTAGTTGACACTTCATGCATCCTCTGTTGCTAATGCTCTAGGTCATCTTCTGAGTCTTATGCACACAAATTGATACTTCTCCAAATCAGTACAGCATCTGCAGGTGGGTCGACATAATCGCCCATTCTCCTAGTCATTTTATATAAGTTGTTATTGTCATTTCCTCTAACTGGCTCTATGTATCTATTTCCCTCTGATGGGTCCAAGGGTACAATAACTTTCAATTCTCCAACCTCAAATATCATCTCCCTCCTCTTCAAGTTAATGATTGTCTAGTTATCAAAATATCATTCCAGTCTGATCAGTGTTGGATATGGTTGACTATGATCCACAATCTCAATAACCTCAAAGTTTTCCACACTGCGCACCCCATCTATGTTCATAGGTATTCTTGTCAAACGACCAATCAGTACTATTTTGTGCTTATTTTCGAGCCTTAGTTGAACAAGAGACCATACTAATTTGGGTTTTCCCATCATCTTCCATGTCTCCTTAGGTAGAACATTCACATCAGATCCTAAGTCCAAGATGACATTATCCACATCATACTCCCCAATTTGCGCACTAAATCCAACTTCTCTATTGGTTCTCTTCCTGCACAGTACCTGATTCACCACCCTTTGTGCGACAGTATTTTTCCATCCTTGTGTACAATGATCAATCATGTATTCAGTGTATTGAGCACAATTTCATCTTTCATTAGCTCTACACAACTCCTCATGAATTTTGTTAGTGTGCTTACCCCTCCAATTGGTTTCTCTGGCACGATGTGATCTCCTACATGAGGAGAAGATGATGTCAATTCTCCCCAATCCTATCCAAGTATCTCTTTTATTCCCCTCTAATATGACCCCTTTTATTTCTGAGGATAAAAGGTTGTCATAGTGTTACACATCAAAATTCCTCACTTCGATTGTGTCACAAGTATCACACTTTCATTGTCGCAAGTGTTGTAACTGTCGCAAGTATTGCACTTTTATTGTCACAACTGTCGCATTTGCTTTTCCTAAGTGTTACATATTGAATGAAATCATGAAAACACTTGCTACAGCCCACAAAAAATGTTAGAAGAAGAAGCCCCATCATCTGACAATCGGAACAAGTATTTTTACTAGGGATTTACTCATCTTGGTGACTTTTTGGAAGATTAACGCTCCCTTACTGATACACAGGGAGCGCTAGTGCTTCTTGTCCATCTCAGGGGGAGCACTGGAGCACTTTGTTGTCCATCTTAAGGGAGTGTTGAGTTGGTTGAGGGAATCTTGGAGGAAATCCCACTCTCCTCTAAAGACAACTATGGATGGATTGGGTTAGTTTGGCTCGAATCTAACTCAAGGGCTGCATCTAAGGAAGATATCACAACTATTGGAACCATATCCTAAATTAATTCCAAATATACGCAAGGTAGTTGAGCCTCTCAAAGACTATAAATGGAGGCATTCCCATGGTGAAAAAGAGGATAAAATCAACAAAGCATTGTTATTTTGATTTTGGATCTTTCGAGCAAGGGTTAGATGAGGAGGACTTGGAGAGGTTGACGCAACATCATTTGAAGATTGGAAGTTTCCTTTTAAATTTCTCATTAATATACTTGGCCTATTTCCTTTAAGTATGTGTTTACATGTGCTTGTTTATGTTTTTCTTAATCTTCATAGATCGATTGATTTTGTCTAATCCATTAGAGTAGGAGATAGTCATTTGTTTCTTGTTGTCCATTGCAGGTACTGTTTGGATCTCAACCCAAGATCTTCGTCTGAATCCTATAACAGTACAATTTTTTCCATGTGAATAGATGATTTGATGTCGAACATGACAAAAACCACTTGATTACCGGTCATTGAGGTATATTGGTAACAAGTGCGAGAGAAATCACCATTGATGTCGATGATTCTCAAGATACTTTTAAAGTACAATCCAACGAATGTGAATAATGAGATAAAGTCGAACATTCATGGAATCAGTTGGTCAGGGGTCATTGATGCATACCCATTGTCGGATGAAAGGAGGTTTGTCATTGAGGCATGCAGGTCCCAAGGTATTGATGTGTTCATAAGTATATTTCCTAGATAATTTGTTGAAGTCGACAATAAAAGACTCGTCGAAAGAGGGCATTGATATATCCCCCATCAATTGACATGAAACTCTTCACGGGAAAGTGATAAGATATATTGAATGAAAAATGGACTGACACGGGTATGGGAACTGATAACATTGTAGATGATTGACTTTTGAAGTTCTCATTTATATATTGATCCAGATTTAATGAGAAGAATGAAATGAATATAGATTATTAAAATATGATTAACACAGAATAACAGAGATACAGTAAAATTGGTTTTCTATTCAATAAGGAAATAACCTGAAACTGTAAAATGCAGTGGAAAACAAACTTGCTCGAATGGTGGCGGCTTATTTCTGAGAAGAGATGTGATGGTTGCACTCATTCACAAGAAGATCATTACAATGAGGCTTTGAAGGCCTTTTTACAATAAACAGAAATTTCAAAAACCCTATCCATCCAAAAACCTAACCCTAGGAGATGAAGCACCAAAATTCATGTGGGCCCCATTTGGGTAAGTTAGTACATCAACTTCCTGAGAACGTAATTTTTGCATACAATCTATGTTTTATGTACACGATAGCACGTTGGAAAGGTATCGTCGAGGAGATTCATTTTGGGGTCTCAATCAAAGCCTTCAACTATCATTGAGAATCTAGATCTCGAAAAACCTTCATTTAGGCCCTCAAAATGGCCCTGGAAGTTAAAAACTGCTAAATATAGTAAATTGCTAAAATTGCCAGAAAATTGTTTTGAGAGGGTTGGAAAAGGTGGGTGGCCATTGATATCCACCTGGATAAATCCTCCCTCCTTAGGAAGCAATGGTATCTATTGCATTGAGTTCCCCCATCAAATGAGGAAATTTATGTTGAATTTGGCCCTGGGTGAGCCACTTGCCTTGGTGCAGGAGTTGTCCTGCTTTGATGACTCGATAAAGTTGGATCATATGTTGTTGAGTGCCCTTGATATGTGTGTCCACAATATGATCACTGGATTCTTGTTGCATGTAGTCAGGTTTGAGCTATGTTGGTGTCAACTGCTCTGTTATCTCTGAGGTGTCCAATAATGGTGGGAAATATGGTCAAAGGAGAGCCACGTTAAAGATTGGGTGCAGGCCAAGGAAAGGGGGAATGTTAAGCTCAAAAGAATTGTCACCCACAGCCTTGGTAATGTTATACAGCCTATACTAAAGTAGGTGAAGCTTCTGATGGGGCCCTGTAAGGCGTTCTTTCAGAAAGTGCAACCAAGCTTTGTCTCCCACCTGAAATTTATGTGGCACCCGATGTTGATCATGGCGTTGCTTGTACTTGGCATTAGACTTCTGTAGAATATCTTGAATGTGTTGGTGAATGTGTTGGATTCTTTCAATGAACTGGGTGGCTTTGTCATCTTATGGTGGATCAGGGGATGAGTCGGTCAAGGTGGTCACCAGATGTAGTGCAGCATCCATGGGGCCCAATGGTTGAAACCCCAACCCCACCTAAAAGGGGTTGTGTCCAATTGACCTATGTAGGGCTCATTTGTAGCTATGTTGGAAATAGGGAAGACTCCCATCCCATGTGTGGCGGTGTTTTGAATTGTACATGTGCAGGATATGTACGATCATCTGATTGACAACCTCAGTTTGGCCATCTGTCTGGGGGTGGAAGGCAGTGGATTTGGTGAGCTTGGTATCCAGCAATTAGCATAGGCTCGACCAGAATATGATAAGGAACTGATTGTCACAGTTTGAGATAATGGTTTGTGGGATCCCAAAATGTACCCATACTCGTTCAAAGAAGAGCTTGGTAGTGGCTTTTGTTGTGATGGCCCAAACGACACAACAACCCATCTTGAAGATGGAAATTAGCGACCATTGAGTTGGCACCCAACATTTGGTAGGTGGTGGAGAAGTTAGGGTATGTCTTGTAGAGGTGGGGCCATCCAAAGGTCTCATGGTCGCAAGAGTCTAGCACCATGGTGAGTGTCATGACTGGAGGTCGGCTGAGGCAATCAACAACTCGGTTGGTACTTCCTATTTTATACTTGATGTTGAGGCGGAACTATTGTAAGTATGTGGACCACTTTTTATGGTGGTAATTCTACAATTTTCCTTCGATCTACATGAACTGTAGTGGCTTGTGATCAATGTGGATGAATGTCTCCTTCATAAGAATGTAATGTCTCCACTGGTGGCAAGCTTTCACAATGGAGTACATTTCTTAGTTGTAAGTAAGGTACTTACGGACAACATCTGATAGTGTCTCACTATGATATGCCACGGGGTGGCCGTGTTGAGTGAGAACGAGTACAAATGCTTCTTAAAGTCATCGAAGGCTTGTTGTTGAGATAGGCCCCACACAAATGTTTCCTGACCGCCACCCCTGGTTACTTGGTTGAGGGCCCATGAAATATGAGAGAATCCCAACATGAACCTACGATAGAAATTGGCGAGGCCCAAGAAGCTCTAAAGTTCAGTGAGTGTGGTTGGGGTTGGCCAGTCAAGGATGACCTGGATCTTGGCTGGATCCACATGCACACCATGGCGATCAATGATGTAGCCTAGGTAATGGACCATGTCCATGTCGAAGGAGCATTTTTCCAAGTTTGCATATAGTTTGTGTTGCTGCATGGTGTGTAGAACCTGTTGAATATGTTGCAAGTGTTCTTCCCAAGTCTTGTTGTAGATGAGGATGTCAATCAAATGCACCACTACAAAAGTATTGGTGAAAGGTCATAGGATATCATCCATCATACTCATAAACATTGTTGGAGCATTTGTCAAACCAAAAGGCATGACCAACCATTCAAAAAGACCTTCTTTTGACTTGAAGGCGGTCTTCCATACATATGTCTCTTCTATTGGGAGTCGGTGGTAAGTAGACTTCAGATCAATCTTACTAAAGTATTTGTCCCCCGTGAGCCAATCAAAGAGGTCATCGATTCGGGGAATCGGGTACCGGTTTCATACTGTGATTTTATTTAGGGCCCAGTAATCAATACAGAGTCATCAAGTCCCATGTTTCTTCTGCACCATCATGATTGGGCTCCCACAAGGCGATGAGATGGGACATATGTGCCCCTTGTGGAGAATTTCTTAGATCTACCTCTTGATCTCCTTTTTTTCTAACAGAAAGCAGCGGTAGACTGGCCCATTGGGTAGCGGTGTTCCTGGGGTCATATCGATGGGATGCTTGACCTAACAGTGTAGAGGTACCCCGATAGGAGAGAAGAATATATCTGAGTATTCTTCCACGACCTTATCCACTTTCTTATGTTGTGTAGAGATATCGATCGCGGAGGCTTTGGATGTGGTTGGGATCTTTCGCTCACTCTGAGAGAGAATCACGAAGAAGAAAAAATTCCCAGTCTGAGAGATGACCTTCCTGCATTGCTTGGCAGAGATCAAAGAAATAGCACTAGGAGGGACCGCCTCAGGTATCCTGTATAATTTCCTGTTCAAAGTAATAATAACACTATGAGGCCTAGACTCATATACAACATGACGTTTCCATAAATAAGGTTGGCCCAAAAGAACATTACAAACTTCACGAGAAGCAACAACACACAATACCTCGTCTTTGAAGGACTTCATGTTGTACGATAGTCGACACTATTGGTTGATGTGGATATCTCTTCATTGGCGAAGCCATCCAATGGTGTAGGGGTGAGGCGTTGTTGGAAGGACTAGCCTCTTGAAAGCCTCTGCTGAGATGAGGTTCTTATGGCTACCACTATCAATGATGAAGTATAGTGGGGTGCCTTTTACCTACATCTGTGAATGGAAGAGGCGCTCGACTTATTTTGGCTCGTCTGGTTCAATGAGATGGAGCTTGGTGGTAGCAACGGTGGAACTAGGTTCTGCATCAATGATTTGTCTTCCTCTTTCTGGTTCTAACTTAGAGTCAGAATGTGCATCTGATTCAGAGGCTTTCACTTCGGCCACCAGCAACTGTTTTGACTGGCAGCTAGCAGTGTTATGCCAGGGGCTCTTATAGAAGTCACACCACTTCCTAGTATATGTCTTTGTCTTTCCGGTGTCCTTCTTTTCTTGTGGCTTGGACTGGTTGTCCTGATACTATACAATTTTTCTTTGTTCTTTGTTCTGTGTGTTGGGGCCGCCCCTTCCTGGCTTTTGTTGTGAGGGTTTCCAGGCCCAAATTGATGTGTCTTTTGTTTGAGCTTCTACTCGACTTTGATGGCATATTGATAGGTTGCGCCCAGGTACGAGATGTCCAGAAATTCCATTTTGGTCTAGATGTATCAATGTAGAGCACCGCGATACTTGAGAAACATCTTTTTCTCCAAATATTTGATACCCATCTTGGTACGCAAGGTATGGAAGATATTTGTGAACTATGGCACTGCTTGGTCTCTTTCTTGCCGCAGTGTGGTCCATTTGGTATACAAGTCGTCATAACTTATGACAAGGTAGTATTGTTCCTTACTATCATCCTTGAAGGATTCCCAAGTGGTCATGACTGTAAATAATGAGGGTTCCTCTGTTTCCTTTTTCTCACAGAAAGTTTCCCACCAATCTTTGACATGGGGAACGGCTTTGAGGAGTGCAAAAGTAGTCTTCTCTCTATTCGAAAATTTATGGATAGAAAAATACCCTTCTAGTAGATTCAACAACTTGTCCACAACATATTCTCCTATTTGACCTTCAAATATAGGAATATTGAAGTTGATTTGTACCTTGAAGGGGGCAGCGCCTTTGCTCGAGGAAGATGTGTTGCATGTTGGTAGTTGCCGAAGGATTTGTGCGAAACTATCCATCATCTCGTTCCTATGTTGCATGAGGGATTCCTCAAGCAACATTTTGAAAGGATATCTTGTCCCATCATATTTATTTTCTCCTGCCATGAGAGGTCGCTTGGGCGTGTGAGATATTTTGTCCTCAAGAGAAACAAGCTCGAGACCCAATTATTTGTACCCTGACCTCATTGGCAACATGCATTAAGACGACAAGGAGCAGACCACTTTGATACCACTGATCCTGATTTTATCAGCAGAACGAAATGAATACAGATTATTAAAATATTCTTAACATATAATAACAGAGATACAGTAAAATTGGTTTTCTATTCAATAAGGAAATAAGTTGAAACTGTAAAATGCAGCGGAAAACAAGCTTGATCGAATGGTGGCGACTTATTTTTGAGAAGAGATATGACGGTTGCGCTCATTCGCAAGAAGATCATTATAATGAGGCTATGAAGGAATTTTTACAATAAACAAGAATGTCAAAAACCATAAACATCCAAAAACCTAACCCTAGGAGATGAAGAGCCAAAAGTCATGTGGGCCTCGTTTGGGTAAGTTAGTACATCAACTTCATGGGGTCGTAACTTTTGCATATGATCTCTATTTTAGGCGCACGATTTCCCGTTGGAAAGGTATCGTCGAGGTGATTCATTTGGGGGGCTCAATCAAAGCCTTTGCCTATCATTCAGAAGCTTGATCCCAAAAAACCTTCATTTAGGCCCTCAAAATGGCCCCAGAAGTTAAAAACTGCTAAAAATAGTAAACTGCCAAAATTGCCAAAAACTTGTTTTGAGCGAGTTGGAAAAGATGGGTGGCCACCGATATTCACCTAGATCAATCCTCCCTCCTTAGGAATAAATGGTCTCCATTTCATTGAGTTCCCCCATCAGATGATGAAATTTCTGTTGAATTTGGCCCTTGGTGAGCCACTTGCCTTGGTGCAGGAGTTGCCCTGCATTGACGACTCGATAAAGTTGGATCCTTTGTTGTCAAGTGCCCTTGATCTATGCGTCCACAATATGATCATTTGACGCATGTTGTATGCTGTAAAACCCATGGCCACCAACAGTTCGGGCAATGCTACCTACACAACCTTAACTTAGCCTTTAAAGCTCTGATACCAATTTGTAACACCCCCAGCCACCAATAGTTCGGGAAATGCTACCTACACAACCTTAACTTAGCCTTTAAATCTCTGATCTGTGACATATCCAACCTTAAAATACTAGGCTATGCCACATAGAGATACTTGCGGAAAAACATACACATCCATATAAACATAGAATGACTATTCTACATATATATAACATAATAATGCGGAAATAACAATAAGCCTACACATGCAGCATATACAACATACACAGGCAATACTCATCAATTACAACATATGTACCATTACATAGCATGTAAATGAACATAAAAGTGATACTTA
>SNQJ01S0206098.1:0-16404 GCA_010110895.2 Picea sitchensis | reverse complement strand
GCAATTAATTGTGGGTTAATATGGCATTACCATATTACAATGTAATATGGTAATCCCATATTACAATGTAATATGAAATTACCATATTACAATGTAATATGGTAATGCCATATTACAATGTAATATGGCAATGCCATATTACATTGTAATATGGTATACCATATTACAATGTAATATGGTAATACCATATCTCGTGTAATTTTTTTAAAAAACTTAATTCCATCGTCGCAATATCGAAAACAGTTCGTTGGAAAAAAGTTTGCATTTTGACCACTATGACAATAGCGACGAACTTTCGTTGCAAGTTACCACAGGTTTTCGTCGCACATACAACATCTTCGTCATAACTTTGGTTTTGATGAATCAATGTCGTCGCTATTTCCACGGGTATTTGTCGCAAGTTGCCACGTTTTTTCATCGCACATATAGCATCTGCGTCGTTAGTTTTTAACTTGTCAAAAATTTTTGTTGCAATTGAGATGAAATTTCGTCATAATTGCCATGGTTGTTCGTTCTACTTACGATGAGGTTTTGTTGGAATTGCGATGATGCAAAGGGTTAACTGAAATTGAAGGTGGTGACACGTTGAGAGATAATTTTGTTGATGTTTCCACGCACACCTAGATGGTCGATAGAGCGACGAAAAAAAAACTTGGCTTTTGTGGAAATTGCGTCGAATAAGTGTGGCAATATTAACGAAAAACCGTCGCAAATTTGCTCATATGTACTAGTGTCCAAAATTGATCTCTTCACATACAAGGCTTTGATACCATGTTAAATTTTAAATATTGATTCATATATAGATGATCTTTAACTTCTTTTTCAACACATTAAATCATTTAACCACAATATACTGAAAAACCAAATAGAAAAGAACAACGCAATGAACAAGATCACAATAATACACATAGATTTACCCTGGGGAATTTTAATATTGGAGAATACCCCAACAAATATCTTTCCTCTTTATTGATTAATGTGCTTGTAGGTACAAAACCTAAATAGGGTTCTACAGTTGAAAGAGAGAGGACATATAAATAATTTTACACTTGTGTTGCTTACATATCTAGACAATATTGTAGATATGAGACTATATAGACTCACCAAGACTTGGGGAACCTTAATGAAAAAAACTCTAGGGAAAATTAGGCGTGGAATAACTCAGATCTGGGTTAGTCGAAAATCTCTGGAGAACTTCGACAAAACTGCAGTCCTGTAGAAAGATACTTCTAGAAATTGATGTAGGGATCTAATATGAAGGCATTCTATGGGGTTTGATACACCTTCAAGAGGGCTACTGGAAACCACTTAATTCCTATAGAAACTGTGGCTGCAAACCTTGGATCGAGCCCCTCAAAATGTTTCATTGTAGGGTTATCTCTGCAAAACTAGGCCGATAATTTCTTCTCGCTTGATCTCTGTAATTGCAAGATTATACCCTGATCGTTTAGTACAGAAATATGTGATAGGGAAAGGGATTCTTGTTTTTACTTGAATTGAACCAAGATACCATATGAAGCTTCTGATATTATCAAAATAAAAAAGTCATTGAAACCATAATTGAGTGTTGGAAATTACTATAGATCTGAACTATATCTAGTGAATATTCCTCTTTCCTTTTATGATTTCTCGCATCCTTCTAGAAGAATCAATATCTTATATTCTTTTTGGGTTAATTCAAACTTCTAGAAGCCCTAAGGGGGTCATCACTTCAAGTTGGCATGGTCATAGGCATAAAATTTTCCGTCCTTTTATTTTAATAAATTAATAACACTTTATAATAATGCACCATTACAACTTAGGATTTTATCCTTTTAATTATCCATTAACACTTTAACCTTCGCCTCTAGGAATAGGTACAACATTTTCAACCACATCTTGTCCTTTTTTCAACTTGGATAGTCCTCACCTGCTCATAACTTCTTCATTACATCAATTAGAGGAAGATCCTTATATCCATGTGGTCATTTGACCCTCCTAGTTGTTCATATGCTAAAGTGACTCTTAGCTACAAGTGGCCAGATCCTAGAACATCACATTTCTCATATCAGTCTAGCTCACAGAACTTGTACATTCATCCTGACTCTTGCTAAACTTTACCTTTACTTTTTCACTAGGATCACAAGGTTTCTTGAAGCATCTCCTTCATCCCGACTCTTGTCCTCGCTCATAAGGTTTATTCATCCACCTTCACTCTTTCCATGACTCATAATATTGGTTGATTACCCAAATCTCCTTGGATAGCTTCAGAGTGGCCACTTAAGGCCTCTCATTGGAGAATGTCTCCTGATGCTACTATTTTCAATAATAAATAATACTAAAACCTACCTATAAAGATGAAATTCATTTGGATTTCCATAATATTTACTTACTGATTTTATTCTTATGCATGAAAATAGATAAAATGAAAAAAAATAGAGATCAATAAAATACAATCAAGAACAATTCAAAAAATGACACAAAAATTTTCTTTAGGAAACCCTTATGGGAGAAAACCCATCTAGAAATTCAGGTTGTTTTTCTCTCTTTTCTCTGGTATGGAAATAATACAAGGATGAAGGGGAAGGAACTCTCTATGGAGTTACATGAGACTTGTCACTTGTTCGCTGCTATAGAACATTGCCCCCTATTTTATTCTCTCTAATTCTCCACTCTCAGTTGCTCTACGTAGCTATGGAACAATATACAATATTATAGAGTAGAACCCCTTCTCCTCCTAGTGGATCAATATTTAACATAGGTCGATAGGCATCTAGGGGTAGGTTTTTGACTTCCTCAACCCTCAATTGTGATAGGGTTTTGAAACTTATATAATATTATAGAAATTACATATGTGGCTAGCCCCATTTTGGTCTATGTACAAAGTGAAATATTGTAACCTATGTTGACTGATTGTTGTTCTAATAGATATCAAGTAATCAAAAATGTTCTAGATAATGAATTTTCTAATGGTGACTCAAGCACATGTAGTTTATTTTCAATTTAGCATGTACTTGAGCCATAAATATTGTAAAACCATAAAATACAATAGGTGCAGTAAACCAAGATCACAAGAAGAATAACCATGCACAAGACACATGAAGTTATCCTTGGAAAACATTTCTCAAACAAGGGAAAAACCCAACAATACTTTGTTATAGAGTCAAGAGAATATCACCTTCACAACATAAACCCTAGCACACACAAGAGGGTTCTCTATGGTTAAGGACACTAGCACATAAAAAGAGTGTGCACTAAATTTCATCTCTCCAAGTGAATGTGTTGAGTGAATGAGATTAATGATCCACAATGGGGATCATTCACTATTATATGCATGACCTAACTCAACGAATAGACATGTATCTTCATTGGCAGAACAGGGTTGACTTGTACAACTCAATAAAAGAATTAGTCTTTTACATAATATTAATTGTCTTTACATAGTAGGTCCAACTTGTACCCTTCACAATACAAATTAGGGTTTTACAATAGGCTTACTCTTTGAAAATATAGTAAGGGGTCTCACACACATCCTCTAGCACTCTTCCACTAGGGACAATTCCACATGTGCTCAACCATAAGGGATGTCACTCTCAAACATATCAAATCAACTAAATCCATAGGAGTAGGAACTGGAGAGCCATCTCAAGTCAAATCAACTAATTCCATAGGAGTACGATAGGAGACTATCTCAAGTCATCTCAACTTAGTCCAAAGGAGCATGACAAGAGACCAACAAAAGTCATATCAACTCAATCTAGAGGAGTATGACTCACCTATCACATAGGCATTCTCACAGATGATCTCAACTCAGTCCATAGGACTACGATCTAGAGAATGTCTCATTAATATGAAATCATCAACACTCCCTCTCTGCTAGGGAGGCATTCTCCACCAGGCCAAGTCTCTCACAGAAGTACTCGAACTTCATCCTGGCAAGCAGTTTGGTGAATATTTCTACAACTTGCTCATGTGTGGAAAGGTATTGCACATGTACTTCTTTCCTCTGCACCATATCTCTGATGTAATGGTATTTGATCTCAATGTGTTTCGATTTATCGTGAAACACATGATTCTCTGAGATCTTAACATAGCTATGTTTATCACAATGGATAATGGTGGAATCCATATCATGTCCAAATAAGTCTTCAAGGAGATTACAAATCCACACCGCTTCAAGGACTACCACACATAATTCAATGTACTCTTCTTCTGTGGTACTCAAAGCCACATAAATCAGTTTCTTGCTGCACCAGGAAACCATGGAAAATCCCAAAGTCAAACAAAAACCAGAGGTGTTCTTCCCATCCACTGCGCTCCCTTCCCAATTTGTATCGGCATATCCCTGCAATCACATGTCTACAATGAAGGCATATCTCAGTTCATAACCAAGCATGCCTTATAAATATCTCAACACATGCTTCACTGCTATCCAGTGTGACTGTCTCAACTGACTCATAAAATATCTAAGTACACTCACTGCATAGCATATATTAGGTCTGGTGTTAACAAGATACAACAATGATTCAATCAGTCGTCTGTAAAGATGTGGATCAATCTCTCCTGAATCAGAAGAAGTCTCTCTCATTTTCTTAAGATTCATCACCATTGGTGTAGCCATGGTCTTGCAGTCTATCTTCTCGAATTTCTTCAATATCTCAACTGTGTATTTCCCCTCACTCAACATAATCTCATTAGTCCTCTACCACACTTATAGTCCCAAGAAGTACTGCATCATACCAAGGTCCTTCATCTCGAATTCAGAAGCCAATGCACTCTTGCATTCAACAATAAGACTTTCTGAACCAGTGAGGAATAAGTCATCAACATATAGACCAAAATCAGACACTCGTCACCAACAATGTTGTGGTATAGGTTGGGATCAACAACACTCTTGCTGAATCCCAAACTCATCAAGTATCCATAAATATTCACATACCAAGAACGAGGTACCTGATTTAGTCCATACATGGATTTATTCAACCTGTTCACATGAGACTCCTTCTCATGTATCATGAATCCATGTGGTTTCTCGATGTAAACTTCTTCCTCAATATATCCATTGGGAAAGGATGTATTCACATACATCCGATGTAGTCTCCAACCCATGTATGTGGAAAGGAAAATAATCATACAGATGGAAGTGTATTTGGAAACATGAGCAAATGTCTCTTCATAATCTATTCCCTCCACCTGAGAGAATCATCCAGCCACAAATCTTACTTTTTACTTCCCGACACTTCCATCAACTACATGTTTGATCTTATAGGTCCACTTGGAAGTGACTACAAACTTCCATTTTTGTCCCGAAACAATATCCCACACATCATTCTTCTTGATGGATTGATATGCTTTGGTCATAGCATCTTTCCAAACCTGCTGACATGTTTCTTATCCATGACAATAAGGTTGAGTATCAATGTTGTGGCTCATAGCTGAAACATAGCTCGAAAATATCTGTGGTCTCTTTCTCTCTCAGAATGTACCACGAGGAGCTGCATGTCCATGTACCTCCTGCAGAGTCTGTAGAGCCCATGCATGCCTCTTATGGCTTATTGCAATGTCTCTGGCAACATCAACTAGAGCTACGGGATCAACTGGATTAACTGGATTGGTAACTATCTCCCTATGAACTATTGAAGGGGAAGAAAGTATTGTCTCTTCTTTCTTCTTGTTGTCAATCTCCATCTGATATTCTTTGGATCTTTGAAAGGATATATCTTCCTCAAAGGTGACATATTTTCTAACTTTGATTTGTCTTTGACCAGGGAAGTAGATCCGGTATGCCTTTGAAGATTCAATGTACCCCATAAATGTACCCTTTCTTCCTCCTTCAGAGCCTTATAAAGAAACCTTTTGTCCAAAAGTTCTGCTAGCTCTACTTTATTCTCAAATAGTTTGACTTCTTTTGATTCAAGTGACTCCCTATGAAGTATGAAGGATAAACATCTGTCCTGGAGGAAATTGTGACATCATCCTTTTCCTATGTTGCAATGTTGGAGACATCCCATGCCTTCTCATGTCCTCTACTGCCTCTACAATACTTTACTAAACAAGGAGAAATATGGGCTCCCATACTAGGGATCATGGCTCTTCAATAATGAAATAAGAAATCTGGCCTCCCGTACTAGGATAATAACCAAGAAGGCCTCATGTAGGGATACCAACCAAAATGGCCTCTTGTACTAGGATAATAGCCAACCAAGAAAATTTGGACTCCCATACAAGGGATAATGTTCCAAGTCATGAGGGCTCCCATACCAGGGATAATACCCTTCATTATAAAATGCAAGCTACTATAGAGTAATTATGAAATCACATAAGGAATGTAGTACAAAACTTACCTTAGTCTACAATCACTCTCAATCTTGCTTCTGGTCTTCCTGAGAAATATGAGATAGAGAAGAACTCCTCATCATTCTTGCTTGCATTCCTTGATTGCTTTTGCATTTTCTTTTGATCAACCTTTTTCTTTCCTTTATTACACAAAGGAAAATTATTCGCATAGTGACAAGGGCTTGATCATAATGGGAACCTTGCACATCACTAGCTTTGACATCACCTATATTTCATTTAGCCTTCTCTTCATTGGTTGTTGTTGTTGGTAGAGTTCCTTCTATCAACTTCAATAGGTGACTCTCTTCTAGAGTGATGTGTAATATTGATTTCCAGGAGTTGAAGTTTCTTGATCCATCAAGCCTATCTTCCACCAAATTTATGTTCCTCATGGCTTGTAGATTCTTCAAAAACCCTAACGGTTAGGCAAGAAACCCTAACATTTTTCAAGAGGAAGTATCTAGGAGGTTCGTTGGACTTATGAATGCCAAAACGAAACCCTAGAGAGTCAAAATAACCCCAACAAGATGCAAAAGTACCCCAATGACTTGCAAAAAACCTATAAACTGAAATATGTAGAAACCCTGGAAACGAAAATCCAAAGTTCTTCAATTTTCAATATGAAAGTTGTAGGTGATGCATTGGAATATGCCATACCTTTAAATTAATAATTTAGGTCCAATTCTCAAGGGAACGTGCTAAAACTAGATTGACAAGGAAAAGGGTAAAGGTTTTTTTTTGCAGTTGCAGCAAGGAGGTGACAACTATCTTGGAAAGGTGTTGGAGTAGCTTCTGCAATGGCTCTTCAAGAACACTGCTTTGATACCATGTTGAATTTTATAATTGTGATTCAATCACATGTATTTTCTTTTCAATTTATCATTTACTTGAACCATAAACAATGAAACAACACAAAATACAATAGCTGCAGTAAACAAAGATCACAAGAAGAATAACCATGCACATGACACAAAAAGTTATCCTAGGAAAAACCTTCTCAAACAAGGGAAAAAACCAACAATACTTTGCTATATAGTCAAGAGAAGATAAAACTCACACCATAAACCCTAGTGCACACAATAGGGTTTTCTATTACCAAGGAGGCTAGCACATAGAAAGAGTGCGCACTAAATTTCATCTCTCTAAGTGAATGCATTGAGTGAATGAGATGAATGATCCACAATGAGGATCATTCACTAATATATACATGACCTAACACAACAAATAGACATGTCTCTTCATTCGAACAATAGGGAAAACTTGTACAACTCAATAATACAATTAGCATTTTACATAATATAAATTTTCTTTACACAGTAGGGCTGAATTGTACCCTTCACAATACAAATTAGGGTTTTACAATAGTCTTACTCTTTGACAATATAGAGAGGGGTCTCACACACATCCTCTAGTGATCTTCCATAGGGGAAAAGTCTACATGTTCTCAACCACAAGGGATGTCACTCTCAAACATATCAACTCAACTAAATCCATAAGAGTGCGAACTGGAGAGCCATCTCAAGTTGACTCAACTAAGTCCATAGGACTATGACAAGAGACTATCTCAAGTCATCTCAACTCATTCTAGAGGAGCAAAAAACAAGACCAATACAATTCATCTCAACTCATTCTAGAGGAGTATGACTCACCTATCACATAGGTGTTCTCACAGATCATCTCAACTCTATCAATAGGAGTATGATCTCAAGAATGTCTCATGAAGTTGCAATAATCAATACTAGAGTGCTCTACATTTAAATGTTTTGTTTTCTTTCATCTCTTGTGAATGTAATAGACATGTCTACTAATTGAACAAAAATAAGTCTTTCCTATGAGAAATGGAATGAATGTGTTTTACTATTGAAGTATTGAACTCATACCATGATAGAAAGAACCATCCATATAGCTTAACTGAAAAATAATCATATATATCGATGAAAACCATTAAGTTAAGTTTATTAAGCATTATTAAGTCGATAGGTGGTTTTATTTATTGGATTTAAGTTATTCAACTCTCTTTCTAATGTGTTACAAGCATATCCACTTATATTTATATCTAATGAATTGAACAAAAAATTGTTGCATGACACCTCTAAGCTTATAGATTGAGTTAAACATTGTGACTAGTGGCTTTGATAATTGTTGCAGGATCCCTAGACCCCCAGCTGGGAAATTCCACATAAAAGTTATGAATTTGATACAAGTTTACTTAACTCATATACTTTGCAAATACATATATTAATGTATAATAACAAAAAATATACAGATACAGAATGTAGATGAAAAACCCATGAGAATAAACACATTAATAATAATATAACACATAAAATAACACACAGTAGACACTTTTATTTTAGTGAAAATAAAACCAAATGCATGCATACATTCCATGTTCCTCCCATCCCTAGACCACACTGCTAATAACTCTCATCAGTGGGTCACCCCCGATTTGGAGCTAAATATGCACCTAGGTAAAGATTTATAACTGGTATAGGGTCTCTATAACAACATATAAACTCAGATACATGTTCCAACTCAAACTAATATCCTATAGTCTCTCATCCCCCACATGCATGTCCCATCCTAGGAAGTGCACCCCTTATTTTCTCAACAATTCTTTGGCTTCCCCACTTCCCTTATGGGGATTCAACAATAGGCCGGACAAGAAGTCTCAGAGCCTTATAACTATAATTTGGCACCTTTGGAAACCAATTCTCAGTATTTCTCTCACCTAGAGAGGATGCTCATGGGCTTGAAAACCCACTTCTTCAATGTCCTGTGGGCCTAACAACCCACCTCTTCAGTCCCACTCCCCCACTAACCATTGTCTTGGTACATGTACAAGTACAAGTAGCATGAATGTACAACTAAAATTTGTATGGAGGTGGTGAGGTGAGAATGAATAATGATGGAATGAATAGTCAAATCTGTTAGGTTTTCAAAAACAATTGTTAGCATTATATTTACCATAACATTTTGATCTTATTTTAACATTCAATAAGCATATACTTAAATACGTAAGTAGTAGATAAACAAGAACAAAAAGACACAAATATTTCTCCTGGGAAAGCCCCAAACTCGACGAGAAAACCAACCAAATTTTCTTATAGAGAATATTTCTAATATCCCAATATAGCCATGAACAAGCTCTATTCACAAGATAAAAATGAACAACGAAAAAACCCTAATAACAAGTTCTTATCTCTTCTTGTTTTCAAACCCTAGCAAGGGTAGACAACTAAGTAGCACCACACAATCTTAGCGTAACTCTCTAGAGGTAGCGCACAAGAGAAAGCATAAAAAACCACCAAGAATATACTTCCCCAAGTGGGGCGCACTCTCCAAGAGAACTAGAAAATCAAAAATAGTGAAACTGCCACAACTACAGCTACCAGCTCCCTAGTGCACACTACAAAAGGAGAATTGTCTAACTGTAAAGTGGAATGATCCATTCATGTATTTATACTAATATGGACAAATTGAATATATATAATGTGTGAGCGTAGTCTCACTTATGTGAGCCCTTGTGGCCTCATTGTTATTGTGTGGTTGATATCTATTTTTTATTTTAAGTTGGTATCAAAGAAAGTATTGAGGAAAGAGCAGGTTTCTTGTTTGTTGCTTCTTGTAGCGATTACGAGGAGAGAATCGATTGTTGTCTAGAAGTGGTTGCTCTATCAATCGACTAATTTATTGGCACACCCAGAGTCTTCCTGGGGTCGATCCGCTATTTCTAATTGTGGGAAGCCAACATGAGAGGCCATGGACTTCCTAGTCTGAATGAGTTGAGAAACAAGAGAAAAATCATTAGAGAAGTTGAGTGATTTGGCAAGGTGCAAATTCTTGTGTGTAGTGAGTGGACATGAGGACTAGCTAGAGCAAACCTAGATGCGGAATTTATTATCTAGATGGGTCACATCTAAACCAATGCACCAATTCAAAAGAAGGATAATCCAAGGAAGAGTCATAGTTGTGTTTTATTGCATGAAGGAATGACTGATTCCAAATAAGGAAATTCAAAAGTGACTATGCTCAAATAGACATTCATAGATGGTTTGGATGGTTTCTCTGTTGATAACCTTCATTGGATTCTTCTCATTTGATTTTATCCATTTTTTGGTTTTTTTTACTTCTCATTTGAGAAAAATTATGAAGTTGATGGTGAAGATGTTGAATCCCATTGTGGTCAGTCACATGTGGATTATGGTGTTTGTAATGAAGAAACCTCCATTAAGGAAATATATGATGATGAGAAGCCCCGAATGGGATAACACATCGAGTATACCAAACACCTGGAGTGGAGTCGGGACTAGCCTTAAATGCGGCAGGCCAATCCCCCATCCCCTCAACATTAAGGATGGGATCTGGCCCCAACCGCCATTCTCATGACAAGGGACCTCTCCCTCACATGAACATTCCGACGCTGCAAACATTGAAGATGAAAGAGTTAATGGAGGAAGACATCCCGTCGCTCCATCTGCTTTTGAACAGGCCGCACCATGGATTCATCCAGTTTGTTTTCTCCCTGCATCGATGCTACAATTATGAGCTCTGGTGCAATCACCAGACCACCCTCTGCATTTTTTCAATCCAATTTTTCACTCCAATGCCATGATAAAGAGGGAAGCCACATTGTGGCTCTGCCTGGTATACCCTTACCGCCTGACATAAGAGGTTTCAAAGGATTCAATGAGATATTTTGATGGCTTGGACCCATCTTGCACACAGAGAAAATGTGGCCAGAATGCTTCCCATGGCATATGTGGAGGAGGTCTTCATGGAGGAGCCAATTTACGTTTCTCCAGAGCATCTCCTCTTCACTTTGCTCAATAACTGGTAGCCACCAAGCCAACTTCTGGAGGAAGACACCATGGTCGCCATTGAGAAGCAACAAGGGAGCAACACAAGAGCAGAGAAATTCTATGAGTTCCCCACCTGCTACATAGAGGAGGAGATACCGAAAGAAGTGGATGCTCATAAGGCCACACTCATAGCTGGACACAACTCGGATGACATGGAGAGCAGTGAGGATGAAGGGGTAGGCATGGAGTAGTAAAGGGAGGTAGTCCCAAGTGAAGCCGAGGAGAACAAGCTGAGAGGCATGACGAGGGAGGGTGGCAAGGTCTTCTCGCCACCTCCCATCTCGTCCATGCATGAACAGTGGCGTGTCTCGCCACCTTTCTTCCACCCGGAGCACTTGAAACTGTTGTTTGATTTGCGAGGCCAGATGGAGGACCAAGTCCACCGTGTCCTCCTCATGAGACAACAACTGGATATGATTTATGATGCCTTCTCCAATGCGCCAATAGGGAAGATATGCCCAACTTGTGCGCAACCGTTCATGATGCCAGCTAGGGGAGGAGAACAAGATGACGAGGCTGACATGGCCACTAGGTAATTTCTATGGTTATGATTTTGTTTTGTTTAGTTTTATTCCTCAGGGTTATGATTATGATTCTAGTTGCATACTGTAAAAATTATAGACACAGTTCAGACTATGGAACACCATCCGTCCTAGTTTCCTACGGGCATGACAGATGGAGAACCGCCCACTTTTGACAAGGATAACAATAGCTGCTAGATGTTCCATTTTCCGCTAAATCGATGGTACAACTGGAAGCCTCAGCATAGATGTATATTTTGTTTCCACTTAATATAGAAGGAAACACCTCTTTTTAACTTAAAAAATTTAAATATATGATGATGAGAGCATGTTTTTTGATGAAGAAAATTCTTCAGAAGAAGAATGGCTATCGATTATGAAGGAGAAAAGTGTTATTGATGATTTTTTGAATGGAAAGGAAACCCTACTTGGAACAATAAGCTAAGTTCGATGGTACAACTGGAAGCCTCAACATAGATGTATATTTTGTTTCCACTTAATATAGAAGGAAACAATCTCTTTTAACTTAAAAATCAAATATATGATGATGAGAGCATGTTTTTTGATGAAGAAAATTCTTCAGAAGAAGAATGGATATCGATTATGAAGGAGAAAAGTGTTATTGATGATTTTTTGAATGGAAAGGAAACCCTACTCTGAACAATAAGCTAAGTGGAATTTAAACAAGAAGATCCAACATGATTTATTGCTAAAGAATATGATGAAGAAGAAGGCCTCACCGAGGAGGATGAATTTGTAGATAAAGAACATGTAGTCTTGCACTCAATCATAGTTCCAGATAATGTTGATGAAGAATTAAAGTTTATTGAAAATTCATATTGTGATGAATGCACACAAACAATATATTATGATGCAAAGATTAAATTCATTGAAAATTGGATAAACAAAACATATTATGCTAAGGATTAAGGGTCATTGAAGAAGAATAAAATTGCATTACAGATATAGAAATTGAGTCAATTTATGATGAAAGCCCAATGGTTATTGGAGAAGAAGATATTGAAATCGAAGAAATTTCTATGAAGTGGAGCCTTGAAGAAATCAATTTCTTTTTATGAACTTATGTTGTATAAAATTGATGATCAAAAGCTCAATAGTGAAGAGAAAAAAACAAAGAATGATATGTGGCAGCATTTGCAGTTCACATACAAATAGTTTTTCAAGAAAAAGTTGAAGAGGATTACATGGACAATCTAAAATAATTTTAGATTGATGACAAACACCCCAACAACAAGATTAAGGATTTGTTTAGAAATTGTCGGAAAAACCACAGTGTTTTTTTGATAGCTTCGTTGACGTTTTGCATCCACAATAGGATCCATCTTGTTTTTCCTCAGTATTTTTTGTCATGAAGATGGATCCTCAAGTAGGGATCCAAACGGGCCATAGCCTATAAAAAAAACACTGTATTCTCCTCAATTTCTAAAACAAATCTTCACCACAAAATCTAAATGATAAGATTTCATGATAAGAATCTGAACATGGAATTGTTTTGAAACATGGAATTTTCAACAAAAGAGGAATTCTTAAATTGAAAATGCATAGAGGGTTCAGATGGAAAAGGAGGAAGAGAAAACCTCACTCATACATGGAGTTGAAACAACTCTAAGGTTTGAATTAATCCCTTTTGTAATGTTTGTAAGCCTAGATGGGACTAAGACCGACATACATGTTAGGTATTGACATTGTATTAGATACCAAGGGGAGTGTTGGAAGAATAATGAGAACAAGGGAGTTCTGTTAGAACAAATTTCTATTGTACGCAGGATTTGTGTTTGAGTGGTTTTCATATCCAAAATTCTTGATGGTTGTTAGAGGCTATGCTAGCTCTATAAATTTGTATGCAACACACCCATATATAGAATGTGTGGAGCATAGTCTCACTGTGAGTCCGGGATCGGTGTTATTAATGCATTGATCTCAGTATTTCCTCGATTTTAAGTAATGTTTGCACAAGATGACTGACACCCTTGGCACAAAAGTTTAATATGGATCTATCCTAGTTTGTTATACAATTATCTTACTTTTTTTTATTCCATATAAAAAATATGGTAGTAACATATGAATTAAATTAAATGATATATGATAAAAAAAATTAAGGAAAAACTTATCATAATTCACTTGTTAGTACACAAAGATGATATTTATCACTAATTGTTATTTTATGAAAAATCATATAAACATAAGTATAAAAGAACTCTTAAGTTGCTAGAAAGATTGTTGGATTATAGTATGCTTATATTTTTACCCATGATATAATTTCCAAATTAGAAAAGAAAACAGAAGTATAAATACACTTTTAAGTTGCAAGAAAGATCGTTGATCTTAACAAGATTATAATAGCCATATTTTTATTTATTTTTCAAATATGGAAAAAGGAAGGACAATTTCAATTCAAAGGAAAGAGGTCCGGATGTTAGCAAAAGACCAGTTATGACACACACATAGAAGAAACTATTCCGGAACCAAGAAAGTTTCTTTCAACACACATAAAATTTTTGTCTCACCTCAAAGTGAATCTTGGTTGTTTGTCTTAATATCCAAGTGATCCAGGCTATTGATTTTCCAAATTTCATAGTCTCCATGAAAACATGAAATTCAACCTCCCAAGCCAACTTTTAACTCTGCAACTTGCAGATCGATGTCATTAATCATCTCTTCAACCATTCTAAGTGCAAATTTGACCTAAATTTTCTTAGAAATTTAGGGATTTCATTATGATTTTATAATTTTCCTCAATTTCACAATATTAAATAATAAATATCATAGTGACCAAACAAATTGTATTTTTAAAATGTTTTACACACCGACTCCAGGTGAAGGACATTCTCCCAACTGTAGGCCTTCTACACCAATTCTCTCTCGAAATAAGTTCACATTTGAGTTAGCTTATCCATAAGGGATTTAATAAACTCATATGGGTGTCTACAATCCACTACAACAACTCAAATACCCACTAAAAATAGTGACGTGACTCCTACAACAATATCAACTTCCTATCTCTCTTCCCCAATAGTGCGCACAACCCAAGGGATGAGATTTCCTTTAAATATATAGTCCCTCAAATAGCTCTCCATCCTCCATGAGCACTGGCTATAGACCTCCAAGCAATCTCCTTACCGGGGCTCCATGAAACTGAACTACACAGGGAGTGCTCACAACAAAATTTTATGTAATGATATTGGTTAATTTCCTTCAATAGGAATCACCTCACAAGCATACCAACCCTTGCCCCCTCACTCATAATTCTACCAACTCAACAAATATCATTTCTTTTTCTAAATACCCACTCATGGAGGCCAATTCTTTTTCTGGATACACCTCACAGTGTTTTTCCTCCCTTCTTGCTAACTATAAAAACTTTCGTTCCTTTGTACTTGAATTCCCTTCTTCTCCCACACTTTATTGACTAGATCATACTTTCCCCATTCCCCATTTGTACTTAGCCCATGTTATCATAACTAGGTCTACTTGACTTCCTCACCCAACCTCTTACATCAATTCAATTTATATCTATTAATTCAAAGGGAGGATGAGATGGTAATGATACATTAAATTAGGAAAATAACATGGGTTTTTCCCTTATACCCCCTTTAGCTCCCTCTCTTGTGAAAACATAGCCCCCATCGCTAATATCCATCTCATCGACAAAATGTACCTGACACACCAATTACACAATTACATAGTTTGGCCTTGACCATTGATCAATACATTCTCTCAATACATGCCTTTGAACATATTAATCAATACATTCTCTCTAATCTTGTCCTCATAAATTTGGTAAGAAAATGTGCCTTATCTTCTCCCAATTCTTGCAACATCCTCAATCAATGCATTTTATATGCTTGTTGCTAAACTTCTTCACAAAATATATATATATATATATATATATATATATATATATATATATATATAAAGTTAATGTCTACACCCAAATTTTATTTTTCAAATAAAATTTTCATGGAATAACTTAATAAAAGTTTTATTTATTGGAGAATCCAATTTTACTTTAGCATCTATGAAACCACCCTTAATATTTAATAATAATTTAATGAAATTGGGCAATGGAAAATATCTACTTTAACAATTAAAGAAAAGTGTTTTCAATTATTAATTAAAAAATAAAAAAATAAAAAATATTTTAAATGAAAGTGATTTATTATGGGGAAAGAGACTTTTTACATCCCAATATGATCCCAATATGATGGAGATGTGTAATTCCTTCCATGCTAAACATGGAGTTGACACCACTTATATTAAAAAAAAAATTGTGAATTTTTTTTTTCAATATGAACCATAAATAAAATATTCCAAAGTCCACCTTAAATAAAATAATTTTATATCAACTTTATATATAAAAATTCATTTAAAAAAATAATAATAATGAAAAGATATTTCAATAAAATATTTCAATGTCTTATTTATAATTATATATATACTTCTCAAAGCACCATAGTTGGATGAAAGGAAAATATTGTGGAAAATAGGATTAAAGATGAAAAACACATTCTCTTAGAATGTCTTGCTTAAATACCAATATTAGACCCCAATTTAAAAATATTTTCCACAATATTTTAACCTTCTTCCTAACCTTTTAAATCATCAAAAGTATGGTTTTCTTGAAAGGTTTCTCCCAATGTTCTTTTAGCACATAAATCCAAGTATCATGTGCATTCTCTCTCTCT